>CAUYRT010005437.1:0-25539 GCA_963574885.1 Lepilemur ruficaudatus
GTCAGCGCACTTTTGCAGTTAGTGGAGGTGTTTTTTTCACTCACAGACATAAAAAAAACGAGCCCCCTTCTCTCTCTCTCTCTCTCTCTCTCTCTCTCTCTCTCTCTCTCTCTCTCTTTCTCCCTCCCTTCCCCCAAACACACTCCCCCTCCCGTGACATTTTTAATATACTATCACTTAAAAATTACTTTTGCAGGCCCAGAAATCGTGCAACTTGGGCTGGGGACGACACCGACTCCCACCCTATTCAAGCTTCTCTTGTCAATGGTGTGCTGCGTGGCCTCTGCTTCCCTGAGCAGGAAGCGTCTGTCCATGAAACAGAAAACAAACAGATCAAAAAGGCCAGCATGTAGGAGTTTGAGGAAAGCCAAAGAGGACAGACAGCTGGAGGGAGACCGACAGCTCTGTGCACACAGGGAGCTCCAGGTTCTGGTAGGTCAATGGGCATCTCTTCCCTTCTCACGGTAGAAGCTGCGATTAGTAACGTTGGATATGGACAAATGCTATTTAAGAAACAAATCTTCACTGTAAGATTCTAAATGCAAAAGAATTGATCCCCGCGAAAATAATCTCAGCAGAATGGAAATGGAAACATCGGAAGTGGCTTAACCGAGCTGTACAGGAAACTGATGAGGGATTCAAGTGGCCTGATGGAGTTCCCACCGGAATTCTCGTCTTTCTAGCTGAAAACTCATCCCTGTTGGGTAACTCTGATTAAAATGCTCACATTCGAAATGCTTTTGTGGTCAAAATGTCCACCAGATTTAGGTCAAATGTCCCAGCCCCTTACCAAGGAATTGGGGTTTTATAAACTGCAAGAGTAGGGGATGGGATAAAACAATGCCCCAAGACAAAGGGGCAGGGGCGGGGCAGCCCCAGAAATGCACAGTGGAGGGAGGGAGCCGGGGGTACGGAGCAGACGCCAAATACAGCGCGTCCCTGCCCACCCGCACCCTGCAGGAGGCCAGGCCTGAGGTTGGGTTTAGGCCCCCTGAGCCCTCTGCCAGCCCTGCACCCTGGCCTCTGCTGCCCAGGGCTCCCACCCACCACACGGTGGCTGAAGCCCCCCACCAGCCTCGTGCCAGGGCCACTGTGCGTTCCACACAGGATCGGCAAGAAGACGTGCTTAGCAAGTGCTATCTTGCTCTAAACAGCACGTACTGTTGTGCGTCTAACCACGAACACGGCGCAGCACAGGCAGAATTCTGGAAGACACAGGAAAGTGAAAGAGAAAAGCATCAGCTGCAACCCACCCCCCACCACCCCCCAGTCCCCCAACCTCCCGCCCTCCCCACCCACCACCCTCCCCGACCCTCCACCCCCACCCCCTCAGAATATGGTGGTGCCATGGGGGCCTGGAAGGATGGGCGGGAACCTACGGCAGGACCCAGCCTTTGGGAAGGCCCAGCAAGGGCAGCTCCTGAGCCAGCCATGGGCCCTGAGTGTGTCCTGAGCTGCTGGGGGCCCAGTTCCCACCTGGGACTTGGGGACCATTAGCTGGCCCCAGTAGGGCCACCCACGGGTCTCCTCCATCAGTACCCTAGCCTTGTTTTCCTCATGGGGGACCCAAGGTGGCTTCGAGGTGGAGTGAGTTGTTTCCAGCCTGTGCTGTGACCTCCTGCGCCCTATCGGGTAAGGACTCTTGTTCCCATTTGACCGATACAGGAAATGAGGCCAGAGGGCATACATTAGGAGACCAAGATCTCGCAGCCAGGAAAGAGTAGAACTGGGACCCTAGGGGAGGAGGCAGGGAGGGGAGGAATTTGAAAGGGTTCGGGTTGCCCATATTGAGGGGACCTTGGCACCTTGCTGGGCAAGAGCTGGAGAAGGGGAGAGAGGAGAGAAGGGGCGGGGAGGGGATGGGGAAAGGGAAGGGGAGCAGTGAAGGGGAAGGGAGAGGAGAGGTGTCCAAGGCTTCGCTCACTGAGGAGAGAGGAACCACTGGGCCTTGTCACCAGCCCAGTCACTCCCTGGGGTGTCCCCTCCCAAGGAGCCCCCAAGGTCAGCAGCACTGTGTCCATCCTTCCACGACTCCCAGGTCTCGGGAAAGAACAAGCTGAGTCACGTTTGACCAGGGAAATCTCAGTTACAAGGGCCTGCTTCCCTTCCGGTTTCCAGCTGTGAGCATCAGGGAGTGTGGTCAAAGAGGATTTCAAAAAACAATAAAGGCTCCACACATCGTCGGATTGGTCACTGCCCACCGCCAGGGCTGCAAGTAGAGCTGGGCGCTGGGCACCACACGGCCTCCAGGAAGCGCGCATCAAAGATGCAACGGGCCCCTGGGCCCCGCCAGCCCCTCCAGACACTTGCCTTCCCAAATCAGGAAGCGGCACTCCACTGCCTTTCGGAAGCAAAGTAAAACCAGCTGCTATTTTTGAAAGGGTGTTTTTGTAAAACAATCTCTGGTTTCCTTCAGGAATTTCGGCCCAGAGCCCCCTCGGTTATGCGGTTTCTGTAGGAGTTAACACACATCCGACTGGGCCAGCAGGGGGCTGTTTATGTCCCTCCATCTCTCCCGCCGGGGGGAGGCACGCCGCTTGCGCAGCAACTTCCCGAATCCCCAGACAGTCTACTCGGGTCCATTTTCGCCAGCGTCTCTCAGCCCTTGCCCTCCGTCAGAGGCTTTGGGGATTCAAAGATACAGGGACGTGGGTCCAGGAGAGACATGTGGATCAGCTTGTGGTGCACCACGGGCCCTGGTATATTTCGTGCATCCTCTCAAACCATATTGTCGGTCGGGGACCCTGCGTGCTGGTGCCACACCGAAGGTTTGAGGATGAGTCGGACCAGTCCCAGGAGCCCTCGGGCTGCTCACAGTTTGGGGGAGACCCGAGTGCAGGGCCAGGAGGCCCAGACAAGGGAGGATTGACAGATTCACTGGCCCAAGAGGAAGCCCTGTGGGGTGAGGGTATTCACACAGAGCGTGAACGATGAGTCTGAGCTCACCAGGTGTCCAGGTAGGGGACAGCTAGACAGAAAACAGGAGAGAGCTTGGGGCATTTGGAGAGCCCTGGCTGTTTAGCTTGTTGGGGGCAGTGGGCCCAGGGTGTGTTTGCAGAAATTACCCCGGACACCCTTTGAAAAAGTTCAAGTTGCCCATGTTTAGGGGACCTCGGCACCTTGTTAGGCAGCAGCTGTGACAGTGACCGTGCTCAGGGTCCCTCCCCACCTCCCCGGACAACCAGGATTCACCCACTTTCAGAGCTTCATAACAGTAACAGCTGAACATGTTCAGTCCATGCTTCATCCACGCAACGCACTGTCCCAAGCTCGTAACTCACAGAGCCCATTACCTGCACCTGTATTCATAACCCAGGCTGGCCTGGTGCAAGGCTCAGGGAGACCCTGAGAGAGGCTTCTGGGGGGCCCACTCTTCTGGCCAGAACTAGCACATCTCATCCCAGCCTCAGATGAGGAGCAAACCCCAGGGCGAGAGAGGATTTGGGGAGATGACCTGTGCTGACGTTGCCAGCCACATCCCAGCTCCCCCATGCCAGGCTTCGTGCGGAATGCTGGGACTGCACTGGCCCGTTTATCCCTCAATCCTGTGAGCTCAGAACCACTTTATCCCCATTTCACAGTTGAGGGACCTGAAGCCAAGAGCAATCAGGTTTCTTTCCTGGAGTCACAAGGTGGTCAAGGCTGGGCCAGGAATCCAACCCAGGCAGCGTGAGACCGGGGACCGGCCCAGCCACGTGGCTGTCCTTCTGCAGGTGAAGCGTCTGGCAGGCGGGGGAGACGCCACCAAAGGTGGGGGCATGAGATGGGGACACTCCGAGACCTGCACGCCCTGACCAGGCTTCCTTTCTTCAAAGATGCCCAGACTTTGGGCAGACCTTCCTTGCTCTCTTTCCTGCACTGGTGACGTTTGACACCTGACTTGGGGACTTTTGAATTTAGCAAAACTGATAACACATTTCTGTGAATTCCCGGTATTCAATGCCAGCCCAGAACTCCCACACAAAGTGCGAGGAGTAATTCCAGGGTTTGGCTAAATCTCCCACCAGGAATGTTCTGGAATGTAAGGGTGGGAGGAGGGCACATGAGGGACAGTCCTGATGCAGACAGAAGTGTTGACCAGTAGGGCTACACGCAGCCCACGCGGCTGTGCAGAGCCAGGCTCCCAGGTCAGCAAGAGGGACCTGCACACTGGGACAGCGAGGGCAGCCAGGGCCACAGAGCCCCGAGAAGTGTGCTTGACTGAGTGGCCGGGGACGCTCAGGGGACCCATCTCCCGGTGGGGCTGCGGCCAAAGGCTCTGACCTTTACAGCCCCGCCCTCCTCCTTCCTGACGATCGGTCTAGGAATTGTGTTTCCCGTCGCATCCACCTCCGCATTCGCTGTTGTTTCCAACCTTTTAAATCCTCCACTGACACACACACACACACACACACACACACACACACACACACACACACGGCTGCCAGAGCCCTATCTTCATGCATCAAGTGAAAAGACTAATTTTCCTGGGAAGAGCCTGTTTACCAAGGCTGAGCCTGGCCTTCTGTCAGTGTGAGGGGCTGAGATCCCGCCACGAGCTCAGTGTGGCGCTGGGACTCGGGGCACGTCGATGGCGGTGAGTGGAGTTGAATACCACCCGGGGCTGGGGCGGACTGTGTCCAGGGAATCAGTCCCAGCTCTGTCTCCCCCCACACTGCAGGGAACACCTCAGTCCCCACCCGTGTCTGGGATGCTGTCAAAGCAGCAAAGTGATCACTGCACCCGCATCACGTGGCCGGGATCAGGCTATGGATTTAATGCGGCGTGAAGGTGGGTGGGGCGAGGGGACACCTCTCTCTGCCCATGTCCCCAGACCCTGGACTCTGCTCCACAGAAGCAAGAAACTGAGTGAGCACAGAGGGAGGCCAAAGACACGTCCCCAGAGCAACTCCAGCCTGGGCAAGGCCGCCCACCTGCACCCTGGCCTCTCCCCACGCCCCGCAGGCAGTGGCAGGCCCCGTCCAGCCTCACACACATGATGCTTATTTGGAACCGAGGCAGGAAGGCACTTCTAAGGGTCCAGCCGCCTTCCTGGGATCACTCTCTGAGTCAGAAGCTGCCAGAAGCGCCAAGTGTCCCCAAAATTCACAAGACACCCGTATCCTTCTTGGGGGCATTGGCTCATTTACGTGCAGCCTGAAGACATTTAGTTTGTTCTCAAAAGCACAACAACAAGCTTCACTTAGCGGAATCACAAACTTTGCAGACACAAACAGCTCAGAAAATAGGTCAAACCCTGACTTGTACATCCACAGACTGTCTTTCCTAGTGTGTCTCCCTAGAATCAAATCAGCAGTGCATGTAAATAAGTTGGGAGAATTCATCAGGTTAATTTGTCTAATTTTGGAGGCAAACCTGAAACAGACAGCGCCTCATCCCTAACACTTGGGCCCTCACAGAATACTGATCCCTGGGTTTTATCAGCCTTGCAGGAAGGGCTCCTACAGCCCCAAAGGAACGGGGCCATCGTTTTCCTCATGAATACAAATCGTTCTCCAAGGTCATGTCAAGAGGTGGCGTTGGCAGACCACCCAAAGCTCAGACGTGGGAGCCCATGGGACATGCATACGGAAACACCACGCACCGGCCATCGAGCCCAGCAACAGCAATGGCTATGAATGTCATGTGGTTCTGGCAGAGGCAGTGGCAGGGCCGTGTTTACAGGGTCCTTGCAGCGTTTGCCCTGACAGGCTGTGGAATCAAGATTCCGCCGCCTTATTGAGCATCTACACAGCTGAGACAGCCAGGGACAGAGCCCGGCCCCCAACAGAGGGAAGCCCAGGTGGGCAGTACATCTTCCTCATCTCCTGCATCTCCCTCGGCTGGTGCGATGTCTTCAGAATGGTACATTTCACTGCTAAGAACCTCAGTTTACCTCCCTGCTATGCTGGAGCCGGCCGTTTGGCTGACCTGGAGATGACCAAGATGAGTTGCACCCAGTCTTGTGAACGCCGATTGTCACTTACAGTCAATCCCTCAAAGCAGCCAGGTAGGTGCAGGACCGGATTTGGGGACCACAAGGGGCTCTCTGTGCCCCAAATGTCTCTTCACTGGCCGTTGGAAGCTGGAGTCTCCTGCACGCAGGTGCAGAGGCCTTTGAGGTGGGCACAGGGCAGAGCACACAGAGCTCGGGCTCACGTGCCTGCCTGGGAGTCCCAGCTCCACCTCGAAATACCTTGTGGGCCAGGATAAGACACTCAGCTCTCTGTGACTCAGTTTCCTCAACTGGAAAATGTAGTGGTAATGCCCATTGAGGGGCTGACTTGAGGACTGGCAAAAACGTAAGCAGCACATGGTAGGAGCACAACAGGAATCACTGCTTTCACCACCAGAAACCCCCAGAGCCAGGGAGCAGCCGGCCTTGGAAGGAGATGCTCCCTGCAGGCCTGGGCACTCCCCATAGTGCCTGTTGACCTGGTCCAGGTCTCCAGCCCTGCGGTGGTCAGATTATCCTGCAGTGATCATCTGCCCTGCCCCCCACCCCACGGGGCCCACGCACTGTCTTGCTCATTCATACTGGGCTTGGCCACAAGACTCGCTTCAGCCAGTGGGCTTCCGGCAGAGGTGAGGGGCTCCTGCTCTGCACCCAGGCCCTAGAGGGCAAGGCCTCTTTCCACCCACCCCTTGGGAAGTGCTGCCCCCACCTGGAGGAAAGCAGCCCCAGCCTAGCCTTGCCCCCTCATCCTGGACCCAGAACAAATCCAGCCCCAGCCTCAAACAGCTGCCCCCCCCCCTCCGCCAAGCACTGCAGGGTCACAGACCCTGGATCCGGAGTGGGAAGGCTTGCTGGGGGAGGCTGCGGACTTGGGGGGCAGGTGCAGGGGCGGTTTTGCAGCATATTGCAGCAATAACTAACTGGAGGGTCAAGTGAGCAGCCCGGTTACGTCCTCAGCCTCAGCCGCTGCCCATGTATCACCTCTAAGGTCGCTCAGCTCATGGCACGCTACAGCAGCTCCCCATCCTGTGGCTTTACCTGCTGTCCCAACCTGCCCCAGCCCCTCCCTTAGATCCTAGACCCATGCCCTGCCCCTCCTGCCTCTCCAGCTCTGACCCCACACATCTGACCTCAGCCCCACTCAGCCCCCTCACACCAGGTCCAACAGGACCAGGTCTCAGAGCAAGGATCTGGCAGACAGCAGGGGCAGGCCCCCCATGGGCAGGCGCTGGGCTCGGCACACTGTGCATGCTCCTTCTGAATACTGGGAGTGGCAGGATTTGAACCCAGGGCCTCCTCACCCCAGAATCAGAGCTCATTTCACTAGGCCATGCCGTGGTTGAAGCTCAGATTCCTCCAGGCAAGCAGATTTGCACAAGAATACAGAGCCCTTGGGTTAGAAGGGATGCAGGCAGTTCCAGACTCCAATAAATAGTAGTGTTTTGTGGATCAAAACAGTCATTTCAAATAATGGCAACTGCACCAGGGTACCAGATTCATGGCTGGTTGAACAACCAGACCCAATTTACCTTAACTGGCCAACGTTCCCTTCCTGTTTCACTCTGTGGTTCGTGAAGATTTCAAGAGGGACTCTCTAATGCCCTGCCAACTTCTAAAATAGCCTATGCACAGGGCATATTCCTGGGACCCCCCTAGTAACCTCACCGTCAGAAGAAAATGGCTTCACTTTGGACGACAGCCAGTTCATGTTCAAGAGTGTGGATCGAATGCCAGCCCTCTGCTCGGCCCTGTGCATAAACAAATGAGTAAATAAACAAAGTAAGAACAAACACACCAAACTTCTTCATGATGTCAGCTTTCTTTACTAACTGTTTCATAATGTGTCCCAGAATTCGTTCCGAGCTTGAATGCATCAAAGATGTAACCCATCAGTCTTCGATTTTGAAACCACCCTTTTTCCTTTCTTAAGTACCAGGACAGTCACCAGTCACCACTCTATTCCTTTGGGTTTTTCAAGGCCATTCCCACCCAAATCCCTTCCTCGTGGCCCACGCTCCGGTCTGTGGATTTTCACACTGGCTGGATCACCGAAGACCTCTCTGTCCCATCCCAGTTTTGCCCAGTGCCTTTTTCACCCTCGACGTGTCTTTATTAGTGAAGGAAGAGACAGAGGATGGAAACCACCACTGATCAATCACGGATCGAGTGCCAGGTGCTGAGCCTGGACGTGTCACTATTTCCACGAGCCGTCACGTGACCCTAGGAAAGACAGAGGTGCTGTTGATCTGGGCCTGTTGGACTCGAAGCCCATCCCCATCCTTACAAAGAAGTGAAAGTTACCAGAACTTGATGGTTTTTGTGCAAAAGTGCTTCGCTCCCTTCAGTCTAAGAGGCTTTCCTTCCCGACTCGGCCGGAAGCCACCCTTGCCCCGCTCCAGGCCCCCCCACCTAGAAGTAGGTGGGAGCAGCTCAGGTTAGCTGCCAAGCGCAGCCTGTTCCTTAGGGACAAGGTTGCACAAGTCGTACAGCCAGAGCTTCCCTCCCGGTCCAGCTACCTACATGCTCTTCCTGCCTCCCTCCTGCACCAGGAGCAGAACATCCAAAATTAAACTGCCAGAAATAGACCTGCCTGGGCCGGAGCGGCGAGACGAGCGCCAGTCCTGTGAAACCCCGATGCAGCCTGGCTCACCCCGTGGGGAACTAAAGAGGACTAATTACGGGCAGCTCAGACTAAAGGAAGAGGAGGAGACGAGCCACGTGCTTGGGCAGAAATTGGTTTCTGTCCCCCGCTTGCCTCCACCCGCAGACGTGCCAGTGTTTTGTGTCTCTCCGCCAGCCGCCCAGCTTCCTGCAGCTTTGGCAGAACTCAGGCTCAGGGTCCAGCTGCCATGCACTTTAGCAGCACCGTGTTCCCGGAAGCCCATTGACACCGTGTCACCTACGGGGCCTGCCGACCCTGAGCAGCAGACACCACGCATGGCACTCCTTCTGCAGGGATGTGCCCAGGTCATGCAGTCGGAAAGACCCTGGGCCAGGACTAGGTCGGAAAGAGACTCCAGCAACAAGGCTACAGAGCTGGCTAGTGACTGACCTTGGGGACTGACCACGGGGCCCTACCACACCAGCCAAGGATCATGGCCCAAACCAGCAGAGCAAGGCTGGGAAGTACACAGACGTGTGCTTTCAAAAAGCCGCCGTGTCTGCACGGTGGAGGGGTACAGTGGAGAGCAGAGAGGCAAAGGCCAGCCAGGAGGCCACATGGGGTGTGGCAGGGCCGTGCTGGGCTCCCCCACACTGGGCAGCCTTCGTGTCAGTGTGGGAGAGACCCCCATTCCCATCAGGCTTCCCCCAGCAGTCTGTCTGCCGGGCCAGACAGGTGGCTGGCAGGTGGCTGCTGCGGCACTCCTAGGGCAGGCCAGCTGCCACGCCTGTTTACGAGGGGCCCAGCACCCCAAAAGCCAAGCATATAGATCTCTGGGACCCCACAGCTGCAGAAGAACATTGATGGAAAGTGGGTGGGGCCAAGAGGAGGGGGTGGGAAGGAGTTTTGGTGCAGGGTTCCCTCCCCTCCCTCCCCTGCAAACGGCAGAGGGAGACACAGAGCCGGGGCAGGCATAGGGCCTGCACCCCGTCTCCTCACTGGATGCCTGGGAGCCGCCCGGACCCAGCCTCCCTTCACCCAGCCACTGAGCCAGCTTCACCAGGGTGTGACCTGTGCAGTTGCACGGGGCCCCGCCCAGGGCTGTGCTGTTGCTTTAATGCTCTCTTGTTGCCATTTGAAATTCTTAATAATTTCATCTTAACTTGTGTTTCGTAAGTGAAGCCCAGATGGGCAGTGGAGCACTCACATGAGCAGAGGAGGCGGGGGCCACTGCCCGGCCGCCTGTGCTCACCCTGCGGCTCCGTAACACACCTGCTTGCCCTGGCACACCTGTTGCCCTGGGGGCCTGGTGCTCTCAAGGGCTCCACACTGGGTTTGCCATTCTGCTGTCACCATCTTGAAAGTATGTCTTTAAATTTGTATCTGCTGTTCCTTGCCGCTCCATACATGTGGAATCCTGGTGATCACAGGACATGAGTGAGCTCCGTGAGACACAGTGAGTACGCGGGGGCATGTGCTACATGCGCCACCGAGGGGGCTGGGCATTGGCAGACCTGAGAGACCACACTCTCCATTCAACCACAGCTGGCTTCAGACACAAAAAGAAAGCAGTGGCGTTCCAGAAGCATCCGTGACCAGGAACCCTATCTTATCCTGTCTTACTCGTGCTAGTTCCCTGTGATAGCCAACCACGCACTGCAGAGGGTGACCCCGCAGGGAGGCAAGGGCAGGACAACCCCAGTTCCTTCTCCTTCAGCTCTCCTTTGCTCATCAGTGAGGCCAAGGCAGAGGCGTTGGTAGAATGTGACTGTATCAAGGAGTGGAATAGGAACAGTTGAGGGTCTCCACTGTCCTGGTGGGAATGAAATACATATGACTGCAGGAGATACAAAACGCAAGTTATGTCATTTCAGGGATTCTGCATACAAGTAAAATCTCTTGTATTTCCATTTAAAACTGGCATTACACAATGTGAAGATGAATGGTAAAACTCACACTAACAATTTAAATTTTTAATTTTCCTTTATTTAGATCATCATTAAATAACAAATTTAAAATACCATGATAAGTTGAGAGAGACTGGAAGAAAGGAAAAGCTTTATATTTTAGTATCTTTAAAGAAAAGGCACTTTTTTCCTGCTTTGAACAGAAAGACCCACATTTTCATTTTGCACTGAGCCCTGCAGATTATGTAACTATTTCTGCTTGGCCAACTCCTGTTCATCCTTCAAGGCTCTACTTAGACACCACCTCCTCCGGGAAGCCCTCCCTAACTCCAAGAAGGCATTAGGTGTCCCTCCTGCACGCTTCCACATGCTCCAGGCACTCCATCCCTGTTTGCTGAACGCATGAATGAATGGATGAAAATAAAGTGCCATATGCCAAACCCTGTTCTCAGCACTGTGCGTATGTCGACTGATTAAACAAATGAATGATGGCCCCTAGATTTCTGAGAGGCCTGGCCTTTGGGTTGGCACTCCCCTGACTAGCAAGCTTTCCACATGTCAGCATGTGTGGTCCAATGAGCCTTGGGCTCTCAGCCACAGCACCCTCTGGCCCCTCTCCTGGACACACATGCTGACCAGGTGGCAAGTTCCTTTAGGACAGGAACTTGGGTCCCAAGCACAGCCCAGAGTGATACACAGAATCTGTACTCATGACTATTAACGAGTGAGTTTATGAAAAACGAACCTAAGAGAAGACAACCTGACCAAGACGGTTTAGAACCTCACTGGTCCATTTCAAGCCAAGCTACCTCTTCAGGATGTACAAACTTTTAGAAAAAGAAAAGGATTTGCTATTCTTTAAAATGCACTTTTAGGAAATGTCAATATCATTTTTCACAGGATTAAAAAGTGGCAGAGAGGGAGTAGGCTTTGGCAGGGGAGCCTCAGTCGCAGACGACAGAATGTCAATCTCCAGGCACAGCTCAGCCTAGAGGCCGGCCCGCTGGAGCCAGGAACACCCGCTCCCAGATGGGTCTTTGGCAAATTGTGATGCTAGTATGTTCAACTTTGGGATTTCTCCCTTTCGACAAGTGTGTAGTAGAGACTGGCTATTGGCTCACCAATCCCAGTTCTTCTTCCCTGGGCACACAGGAAGACTGCAGCTTCCAGCCAACCTCGCAGTGAGCTCCAGGCCATACGTCTGGGTCTTGGCCAAAGAAATGTTGACAGAAGTGGCACATGCCACTTACAGAACTGACCATAAAGTTGTGTGCATGGTTGTCCATGGCAACCATGGAGACCCAGTATTGAAAACGGTAATGTCATAAGATGGAAGGAGCCTAGATCCCTGAGTCATCGCGTGGAGGACCTTTGCCCAACCCATGTCAGACTGTGACACGAGTGAGAAATAAACCTTATTGTGTTTAGTCATTGGATTTGGGGAGTGTTTGCTATAGCAGCTAGCATTATCCATCCTGACTACGACAGAGTAGGAATGCATTCAAATGGCACGAACAAATATAAGGTTATTTTTCTGCATAACGGAAGTCTGAGAACAGGCAGTCCCAGGGTGGATCAGCTGCTCAAGTTCACAGGTTCTTTCTATTTTCCTGCTCAGCCATTTTTGGTGTATTGGCTTTTGTCCTCATGCTTTTCAATCTATGGTCACAAGTGGCTGCTATACCTCTGGCATTTCATTTGTATCCCAGGCAGGAGAAAGGAGGGCAAAGGGCTGACACCTTCATATTCTTCCTTCCTTTTATCAAATTCCTTTCTCCAGAAAGCACTGCAATTAAGAGAGACCAAAGAGATGCCAGCTGACCCCAGAACTCCACGTTATCATCGTGTGCAGGGGTCTGGTTCACAGAGTGTGAAATGGTAACAGGCCAGTGCTCAACCGGGTAGCAGCGTAACAACTCACTCAGAAGGACAGGGCTTTCCCAGGACATGACACTCTAGGACAGCTCCTTTCTCTTCTAGGATACGACTGATTACCTTCAATTGGTCATCAAAAATTAGCAGGGCTATTTAAAAATTAGTCCTTTCGATGCTTGTGACGGTGCAGGGAGATGGGCTTGATCACAGGCTGCCTGCTGGCGTGTAAATTGTTGCCTACACTTGGAAAGCACCTGGCAGTGAATATCAGTCAGGAGCCTCAAATACATGCAAACCCTTTGATCTAATAATTCCACTTCTGGGAATGTCTTCTAAAGAAATAATTTAAATACTGGAAAAGCTGAATGCACCAAGTTATTCCTGGCAAGATTATTTATAATAGCGAAAACCTAGAAACAGCCAAAATAGCCAGCCCTTGGAGAACAGCCATTGAAATATACGTATGTTCTCTATAGAATATAGTCTACGAAGTGGAGGTGAGAGAGAAAGAGATAGAAAGATGGATAATATGTGATGGATGGAGGGATGGAGACAGAGAGGATAATACATGATGGATGAAGAATGGATGGATTGATGAGTGGATGGATTTCACTCAATGAATAGTAGATATTCATGAAATATGATGACTGCAAAGGATTTACAATGGGAAAAAGTGCTTGGATGAGTTAAAATAATGAGCACAATCTGATTATTAGTATATGAAAAAGGCTGAAATTAAATGCTCTGAAATGTAACCGTGACTGGTGAAAGTATGGATGATTTTTTAATCTTTTTCTACTTTATGCATTTTTAATTTTTTCTTTTATAAGTACGTACTGTTTTATAATAAAAATCATTTTAGAAAATATGAGGGTTGCTAGGTGAGCATGGAAATTGGACGGGCTGAGGGACAGTTTGTTCAGCTGGGGTGGCCTTTGGAGAACTTCCCCTGCCCCGACTTGGGCCTCCTCTCTGATGCCCACAGTCCTGTGCAGCCAGCTCAGGCAGGGTCTCTCCTCTCTCTCTCTCTCCCCCTTTCTCCCACCCTCCTCCTCCGCCCTTCCAGAGGAGCCAGTTTCTTCGGTTGCCCTGGCCGTGGCCCCTCTCTCCTGGGCTCAGCTGTGAGTCTTGACTGTCTGCGGGTACAGCCAGTGCTGGTCACCTGTCTCATTGGTCAAGCTTGGCCACCCCAGCTCCAAACCACCCCTGAGGGTGGTCTTCCTGCAGAGATGCCTTTGTCTTTGTTGACTTTGGTCATTCTATTCTCAAAAGGTGGTGGCTTTAACTGAATCTGCTCCAAGTGATGGGACGACTTTTTGAAGTTCCCTATGTACCGAGTAGGGAAAAGATCCCAGGCTTCCTTTTAATTTCATTCGAAAGTGGATTGCTAAGATTCACCCATATGTTTGTTCCCTGCTGTTAGTTTTACTGCTCTATGATATCCCGATGTGTAAATATACCACAATCTATTTATTTATTTTTGTCGGTAGAATTTGAGCTGTTCTAACATTTTAATACAAGGAACAGTGTCACTATGAATATTCTTACACATACCTGGAGAGGAATTGCTGGCTTGTGAGGTTTGCGAAGGCACAACTTAGCAAGGCAATGCCAAACTGTTTTCCAAAATAGCGATACAATTTTGAGAGAAAAAAAGAAAGTCCAAAAAAGATTAGACAAACTCTCTGTACTGTTTTCTCAATTTATCTATAAATCTAAAATTATTCTGAAAAATAAAGTCTATTTTTAAAAAACTTACAAAGCATAACACTCTTTTTAAAAGTTAAATATAACTAAAATTTAAAATATTTTTCAGGACTATGTTGAAATGTGACCAGATGAAAAGCCAGGGAATGACAAACACGAGACTCGCGGAGTCTGTTCCCTGGGGCTGGGGGAGAACGCACGGCAGGTCCTCACCCGTGCGCCAGCTCGCCTGTCGGAGGAGACTCACTAGTGTTCATCAGAGTAAAATTAAGGAAGGGAAGGAGGAAGGAAAGAAGGAAAGAGAAGGGTCTTGCACAGACCAACGCTGAGAGTGTCACAGACGAGGGTTCTGCATAACCCAGTTCTACACACCCGCGGCCCAGCAGACTACAGGAGAGGGGGGATCGGAAGGGCGTTCACACTGGCTCTAGAGAAAGAGGGGCCGCTCTTGCAGGTGGGCAACGTGGTGTGCTCTAGCCAGAGGCCCAAATGCCAGCCCCAGCTCTGCACAGGTGACAGGTACCACCATGGTGTCTGCTCTCGGAGCCTCAGGCTGTGCCGCGGCTCTGCCGTCAGACCGGGGGTCTAGGAGCCAGCACTGCCGCCACCAGCCATGCCCATGGGCCGCTACATGCTCTCTCCAGAGCTCAGTGTTCTCATCCGTAAAATGGGGAGAGAGGATTAAGTTAGATAGTGCATGGAAAGTGTTCAAAGGAAAGAGCCTCACACAGAAGTACTTATAAATATCTGTTACTATCCTTCATCCGTGTGTACTGTGTGTGCGCATGTGTGTGTGCCTGTGTGTGTGTGTGTGTTTTAATTCCCAGATTCTTCCCCAGGTACCTGCCCAGAACCCTGCTTTCTGGCCAGGATGCAGCCTGGCCCAGCCAGCCGCCTGGAGCCCGGAGCCCTGGCCCTGAGCCCCCAGTGGGGCCGAGGCCCTGACACCTCTCCCTCCAGTGTCACCTCCCACCAGGCCACACATAGCCCTTCCCTCATTAGGATACACGGCTCTGATCCCATCCGCCTTTCTTGACCCTGTTGTCCCCCTACCTGGCCTCCCTCTGGGCCCACTCGCGTCACCTGGACCATCACCCATCACCTCCACCGGCTACCCCGCCACCAATCTCCCCCCCCCACTGCCTTCTCTCTGAGCAGAGTCTGACCACATTAGGCCCCTGCCCAGAATCCCGCAGGGCTCACTGTCCCCATGCAATGAGGCCCTAGTTCCATAGCTGGCACTCAAGGCCTGCACCCTGCCCCAGTTCCATCTGGCCTCACCCCTGCCCCATGCACCAAAGTACAGTCCCTGCCCTTTCCTGTCGCCTTGCCCCATGCTGTCCCCACATGGAAACCTTTCTCCTCCCCACTGCCCTTCTCCCAGGGAACCAGAGACCCTCCGAGACTGCCCTCCCTGGGGGCTTTTCTCCTTCCTTCCTGGCCCCCTCTACCTTAGCACCCCCTCCTTGACTTGCGCGGGGGCCACTCATCAGCATCTCTCTCTCCCTCTCTCTCTCAAGTGTGGTATTCCTGAGGGTGGGACCCGCCAGGCCCCATCAAATCCCAGTGCCACCCTCGGAAAGTGCCCTTGAATAAACAAACGACTTGTTCCCTTTAAAGGGCGAAGATGTTTGACTTCCCGCTGCAATTACTTTTTCCCCTTGCTGACTCCAAGCCTCGCTCGCCGGAGGAAAGACAAGTGGAAACCATCTGCCTGCGAGTTGACAGGGTGGGGACGGAGGACGGAAAGAAATCTGGTGTCTCCTGTTTACCACGGAGGCTGAACTTGGAAGCAATGTGCAGCCCCAGCAGGAGGGACCAGCAGAGATGGCTGCCCCGGGGGCTGACCCAGCCAAGGCCCTCAGGCGGGGACCGGCCTTCTCTGCCACCGTGAGGAAGCGCTGGGCCAGGCCAGGCCAGCTGTCTGCCCGGACACTCTCACTGTTTTCTTACTGCCCCGTTTTTCAAGAGGCAGTGGAGGAAGGTTCTCTGCTGGCAAGCCCCTTTTATGTCCCCAGTAAGAGGAGCTGGGGCAATGCTCCTGTTGGTACACAACTGCATTTTTAGGAGAATAATAGAAAGTTTACACAAGGACAGTGCCTGTCCCGAAATCACCTTACAAAGAGAGACAAGCGAGAAGGGCTGTGGAGCAGAGCAGCCTGTGCTGAGTTCCAGCTCCGGTCAGGCAACGGCCGGAACCCGCAGTCAGCCCAAGGAGGGGCGTCTCATTGTGAGGGCGAGGCCAGCGCCCCTGAAACGCGGAGGATTGGAGCTGCGGCTCCCCGTGGCTTGGGGGCCATTCTCAAACGCCCTGTTGGTGTCCTCCGCATGCCCAGCCAACCTGTCCCCCAAGTATCCTGCCAACTTGTACGGCAACCGGCACCCAGTAGGTGTTTTGGAAATGTTGTTGGATGATGACCAGGCAATGCTCAGGCTCGGATGTCCCCGCCTGCCACCATGCCAGAGCTCACCTCTAGACCCTCAGCACTCAAAGGATGTGTCCAGAAACCCCAGCAGGGAGCTCAGTAAAGACTCAGACTCTCAGTCACGCCCTCGTCGCTGCCCGAGTCTGCATTTCAAGATCCCAGGAGATCCCTGGGCGAGTTCAAGCTGCGGCGGTTGCGCTGCAGGGTGGGAAGGGGCTTCCCACTGGACGCTGGGGCTCGGAGAGGGCATCTGCCAAGGTCACCAGCAGAACGTTATGAGCTGGAGCCAGAAACCAGCCTTCAGGCTCCAAGTTCACTGCACCCTTGAGGGAGGTGACCCTGAATGAGGACAGGAAGCTGCCCTGCCCAGCCACTTGCTCCCTCTCTTCCCGCTGGGACCGTCTCTGATCTGCTATGGGAGCGGGGAGCAGGCAGACAGGGCCCCAAGGAGGGACAGCTGTCCACACCCTGGGTGGCCAGAGAGGACCCTGCCTCTTCCCTGCCGGGGAAGGAGGCAGCCTCCTCCCCCACCGCAGCTGCTGTCAGGGCCGAGGGACGGATGGGCGCAGGGGCTTCGGAGGCTTCCCCAGGAAACCTAGGCAGAGCTCCAGGCTGTGCACATGGCAGCCCAGGAGCGGCCCAGACAGACGGCCTCCTCTCAGCCCCAGCAGGGGGATGTGCGTCTGAAGGTCACTGCCCAGGAAGCCGCCTCAGCTGCAGGACAAGGACAGGATGATGTTTCCAGGGCAAACAGGATGTCCTCGGGCCAAGCACGATGGCTTCCTGTGTTTGCTGACAGGGGACGTGTGACCCTCACCATTTAGAATGTCACTACCTCTCCCCAGCAGAAAAACAGCAGATAAATCCAGCCACTGTCAACCCCGCAGTGACCTGGGAGATACCGCACTCGGCTCTCTCTGTGCTGGAAGAGGTGCTGATCCAAGTCCTCCAGCCACCTCCCCCCGGACTTCAAGGGGACCCCCTTTCGAGTCCAGGGCCAAGGGCAGCCCCAGGCTGAGGGACCTGATCTTGGAGGCTGAGAGTTCACTCCACCACCTGCCTAACTCCCTCATGCCTCAGTTTCCTCATCTGCAAAGTGGGGCTCTGAACAGCACCTTCCTCGTAGACACCCACAGGAAGACTCAATGAACTTTTCCTGTTAACAGTGTCTGGTATGGAATGCACTAATTGCTAGAGACTTCTATTGTCACAAGTATCTTCATTATTAATTCCCTAGTTCCCACACCGGGGCCTTCCCACCCCCCGACACATCCACCTCGTTCTGGCCCCTGCAGCGGGAGCCACCAGGTCACTGAGCTATCTCTCCACCAGACCTCCACCAGCCCCTGGGGCTAGAGTGGCCCCCATTGACCCCGCCTCCAGGTATTCAGGTCCTTGAAAGTGGGCTGGTCTTAGTGACTCACTTCTCCCAAATGACACAGCAGAAGCAATGGGATGCCACTTCAGTATTAGATCATAAAAAGACTGTGGCTCTCTCTCGGGTCTCCCGTTCTGCGGGGAGCGGGCTGCCGTGCCATGAGACAGCCCTGGGCAGGCATGGGGAGGCGCCTGTGAACAGCCTCCCCAGTCAACCTTGAGGTTCAGAGAGGCTGTGCCCTTCACCAAAGATACAGAGCAGAGGGGAGCCACGACACGGATGCTGCTCTGCCAGGTCCCAGCTCTGACTGGACACGTCGTATTTCAAACCCTCGGGGTTAGAGGCAGTAGATCATGGCTCTCAGACGCACCCCCACCTGACTGTGTCGCTCGTGCCCAGACGGCGCCGACCTGCCCAAGTCAGCACAGCCTGGCCCAGGCCCCTCCTCCCTGTACCCTTCAGTGACAGCCCCCTCCCTGGGCTCCCCATGGGGCCCTCACGTCCCTGGGAGCTCAGGCCTCCCCTTGCCAGGGACGCCCCTCCTTGTCCCCACCCCCAAGGCCTGGCTGAGCCCAGCTTACCTCCACCTCGGGAGAGGCAGGGCCCTCCCCACATCATCCCCTGCCCTCCGGCCAGGTCAGATGCTGTGACTTGGGGGTTTCAGCTCTGTGGATGTGGGCGTGGCGCTGAGTTGGCCTCACACATAATTCTCCACGGAGAATGTCTTTCTTTTTGGGCCAAAGGACTGATCTCTCCCAGCTTCCAGCCCCGGATGGGGAGCAGCACTTGGCATCAGGGTCGTCAGCAGAGAGCGACTTGCGGCTGCATCCAGATGTGCAAGCCCCTCCTGCTGGCGCTGCGGGCCGGGGCTGCAGTGGAACATTCTCTGTATCCGTAGGCCGTGTTGCCAGAGCCACGAACACTGGGGCCCCAGCTACTCCCCAAGCCCCACCCCAGCCTCAGTGACCTCCCCGCAGCCAAGGCCACGCTCTTCACCCCCGCCCAGACCCTCTGGCCGCTTGGGGCCCCTCTGTGCTCACAGTCCCCAGGCCCACCTCAACCAATGCCGGGGACCCACACCCTGCATGAACACAGGGACAGGGAGGGGCCATGGCTCAGTCAAAGTGGAGGTTTAGGGCCCCACAGGGAGGAGAGGGAGGAGGAGCGGGAGGGAGGAAGTGTGTGCGAGCAGGGATGTGTTCTTACGTGTGTGTGTGAACACATCTGTGTATGAGTGTGTTCTGTGTGTATGCATGTGAGGGTGTGAACAACCCGTACCT
Source organism: Lepilemur ruficaudatus (assembly GCA_963574885.1). Classification (NCBI taxonomy): domain Eukaryota; kingdom Metazoa; phylum Chordata; class Mammalia; order Primates; family Lepilemuridae; genus Lepilemur; species Lepilemur ruficaudatus. The sequence continues at coordinate 19,111 of CAUYRT010005437.1, forward strand.
ATGTGTGAGTATATTTGTGTGTGTATCTGTGTCCATGCACATGCATGTGTGTGTGGACAACATGTTCTGTGAGTGTGTTTGTGTTTAAATATGTTTTGTGCATTTTGTGTGTGAATATACGTCCATGTGTGTACATGTATGTGAGTGAGTGTGGGCATGTTCCTGCATGTGAGAGCCTGTTTATGTACACAAGTGTGTGTGTCGTGTGTCTGTGTGTGGGTGCAGACGTGTTCCCGTGAGCAGGGCTTGTCTGCAGAAGGGAAAGACAGGCAGGTCTGGGTGCAGCACAGAGACTGGGACTCTCAACAGGAGCTGAGGCCGGGCTAGACAGGCTGGGCCTCAATGGCCGAGTCCACAGCACAGTCCTGATACAAAGCCACGCTGGTCCCGGCAGGTGGTGACATGGGAGAGCCGCTTTTTATTACACACCTCGGTGATTGCCTTTGGGGAACCAACTGTAAGAGGCAAAGTCGGGCTCTTGGAGAATTTTGTAGTCATCTGACTGGGACCCACCCACCCCTTGAACCCGCCACGCCTTGGGCCCAGCGTGGCTCAACAGCCCTCCATACAGAACGTGTGTGAGCCTTTGCACACCACCCATGTCAGATCTCAGAAGTCCATTGGTTGTTTTTACCAGCTTAAAAATTCCCAGTTCCTCATCTCTCCTCTTGACCAAGGATTGTCCTCTCTAAATAGGTTCCAGCTTCCACAGACTCCACACAGCAAGGGACCCACGGTGCCACACAGTTCTGCCCACGCCAGGAACTCTCACCTCCCAGGTTCTAGACATCATATTTCTGTTAGTCCAGCCAGAGTGCAAATAAACATGACTCTACACTGCTACCTCTTCCGTTTCAGTGCAAGAGCCCAGTTGCCCACACGTGTCTCTACTGTGTCTCTCACGGCACAGCTGAGCAGAGCACAGTGATTGCTGGAAGACAGGAAGATATAGGCGACACCAGGAGTCAGGACAGCGCTAGGGGCTAAAGCACAAACTTTGGAGCTGGGTTCAAATCCACTTTCTGAGGGTCAACAGGCAAATTACTTATCTGAATGTTTCCCCATCTGTAAAGAGGGACAGATGAGAACTGAACGCAGATCTGGGGCTCAGCCTCCAGATGCCCCCTGGTGACTCTCACCTCCTGGCTGGTGTTCACAGCCTTGTGTATTCCTCACCCCTCCCCGCAGAACTGTGAGGATCTGGGTAACCAATGGGATACTGCAGAAACGACAGTGTGACTTCCAAGGCTAGGCCACAAAGGCTATATGGGCTTCTGACTTGCTCTCATGTGGTGGGAATCCGGCCGCCATGTTGTGAGGACACTCAAGTAGCCCCATGGAGAGGTCCACATGGCGTGGAACTGAGGCCTCCTGCCCATAACCAGCACTCAAGTGCCAGTCACACCCTCCAGCCCAAGGCCCACCTTCAAACAATAGCCAACATGTGACTCCAGCCTCATGAAAGACCCCACAGGAGGGCCACTCAAGCCACTCCCAAAATCCTGACCTGCAGAAACTGTGAGTTAGTGAATGTGTATTCTTGTTTTAAGCCACTAAATTTTGGGACAATGTGTCATACAGTGATAGATAACTGGTGCAATCCTAAATTGCCACTTTTGCGTGAGCACAGGCAGTTAGGAGCCTCTGATTGCTCCCTGGCCAATCTCGGTGGGACCAGACCTCCCAGGAGAAGGCTGGCTAAGCATCAGCAGGTAAGGGATGCAGCTGCAACGGAGCCACTGAATTGCTCCCACACCAGGAGGAAAGCCAAGGTAAGGAACTAACCAAGATTGTCCCAGAAGACAAGCAGAGAACAGCCTTGGGTGCACACCCAGCCAATCATGCCCTGCGACCTAGCAGGTGCAAGGTAGGAAAGTATTTTAAAATAGTAATTTCCCAGACCTCTTCCCGTGTTTACAAACCCAGCCAGCTGTCCAGGGCATTGTTCCAGTAGAGGAAGGAAAAGTCCTGCAGGATATTACAATTTTACCCCTAAAGAACTGCTCAGGAAATGAAAGAGCCCGAACACTGGCTCTGGGCCAAGGTGAGACTGGACTCCTGGGGCTTGCAAATGGGCACCTGGCCTCTAGGGGCAGAAGACCCGGCACTGACAGGGACTGCTGGCCTCTGAGCCTTGGTTTCTTCATCCACAGCACTGCCTTAAATAGCACTGGACCCTGAAAATCAGGTGCAAGCAGAAGTATGAGAGTGCTTAGCAAGCTGTAAGGTGCTTCGCAAACTGTAAAGTACCTTCAAATAAATATATAAGACAGTTTTTTCCATAAGAAACACATCTCTACCCATTCCTAAGGCATCACCTGTCTCTAAGACAACATTGAAGACTAAAACAATATACAACACACTGAAAGCAGGGCAAAAACAGAGACTTCATGCCCCTACCAAACTCCACATAACTGGAATTCAGTTTTCAGACTCAGAGTGTGCCAGGTGTGCAGGCTTTGGCAAGTCACTTTCCTCACTTGTAAAACAAGGAAGTGAGCTGGGAAACCTCCAAGGTCCTTCCAAGGCCAAAATGTTTATGCCTCTGTGCTCTGTGCCACCTGGGCAAGCCTCTCAGAAAAATGTATCAAGCAGTGATTCCCACAAAATCACCACGAGCTGGCTAAAAGTGCTTTACAAATTTGCCTTGCAAACGTGTTTTGCTCCTTCTCCCCACTTCTGTCTGTTGAAGTCCTGTCTACCACTGGACCTCAAGAGCCAAAACAACATAATAAACTTAAATTAACAGATAGATGCTGAATTTTGTGCTCCACAAGCAGAGAATATAACTTTTTCTCAAATTGTGAATAGAGCATTTGCAAAAACCTACCACATCTTTACTTGTCCAAAAAGATAACTTCTCTAAATTGCAAAGAGCAGAAATTGTACAAGCCTTTATCTAACCCACAAAATCCAACAAAAGCTAGACAAGGATGCTGAAAGTCTGAAGAAGCGAAAGTAGAAGATACATAGACAATCCATTTGAAGACTAAAAGATTCTTCCTATTGGCTTCAAATAATAAATAATAAATACAACAGAAAATTAGAATATGACTTGTCAAAACTTACTGCACACTGCCAAAGCTGTATCAGGAGGTAAATTTATAACATAAAAAGATGCCTTCATTATTAAAATAAAACAAGACAGTTTTTGCTTCTGGGATGACAGCATGAGGACCTCCAGGGGGCCACTCCAGTGAATCAAGCAAAACTGGCAAAAACTATTTTTATAAAAATGAATGAACAACTACTTAAAGTCTCTGGAAACTGTCCTAAGGGCATACAGCAAATGAAGAGACATTTATTGAAGAAAATCTACTAAAACCAGGTAGGAGCAGTGAGAGTCGATGGCATTTCCACTGTACCCCACTCTTGCTCACCACGCCAGCTCAGCGTGGCAGAAGCTTCACTCCAGGTGGGTGTGGCCAAGAAACTGGGGCTCCCTTTCCCCTCGTGTCCCAGTCAAGGTTCACCATATCTTACCAGGGGGTCCAGGCCTCCTTCATTTCTCATCCCCTCCCACTCCAAGCTGAAAAGGCTAAAGACCTGGTGAGTGTACCTTAGAGGTTAGAGCTACCTTTCTCCCAGCCACTACCCGGAGGACAGAAGCACAGCAGGCCAAGGACACTGGGGCCCAGCCACCCCACCTCAGCTCCTCATAGGACAGAGGCTTCCAGGGGAGAGGCAAGCTGAGAAGACTAGAGCCCACCACCCACCCAGTGCCCAGAGTTATAGCTCAGGGGGTTTCCCCAGGAGGAAGGCAGTCCAAAGGGAAGAGAGCTCCAAGGCTCTCCCCAGAGGAACTGACTTTACTTGACAGACCATGGGGAAGTTCAACCCTAAGGGCACTCTTGAAAACAACAGCTTCTCTTAATTAAGAGCAACAGGCCAAACCAAAGACCAGATGGTTCACCAGAGAAAACCAAGGAAAGACACAGCCAACAAGAGCCCTCCTGGGATCCAGACAAACCTCAAAAACTGGCCTCGAAATCCACCTCTGCCTGGATTAAATTGGATCGGACAGTGGAGCAATTTATGCCTCGGGGCTTTTTTCAAAAACAATAGCGCCATCAGCACGTAATTAGCGGAGCTGGGTGTATTACCAAATGGAGCAGGAAGAGAGACAGCCCCAGGGAGCTCTGCCAGGGCTAGTCACTCCAGAGTGATGACTGTGCCCTCTGAGGATAGTGAAAATATCCTAAAAGTTATTACTGGGAAAAAGCCCAAACTCTGTAAAATAATTCAAAGAGGTTTATTCTGAGCCAAATGTGTGGACACCAGCCTGGAGCACATGGCCGCAAGTGGTCCTGGGAAAATGTGCCTCCGTAGCTGGGTCACAGTTTGGTTTTATACGTTCACGGAGACAGGAGTTACAGTGAGACCCTAAGTCAGTACGTGGAGGGAGTACGTTGGTTTGGCCCAAAAAGTGGAAAACGTGGGACATCTCAAAGTGGGGAGGGGGTGTCTTACAGGTTATAGGTGGGCTTAAAGATTCCTTGATTTATAATTGACTGAAGAAATGAAAGTTTGTCTTAAGGCTTAGAATGTTTTAACTTAAGCATGTCTGCTAATCAGAGACAAGCCACCAGACATTTACCAAAATCAAGAGATCTGTTGAGTAAATTGATGGCCTGCAGGTATGGTTTAAGCTTTGTCTTGCATGGGCTTAGGCCTGTAGATGAATAAGTGTCTTACTGTTACAAAGAGCAAGGGTGTGACAAGGCTTGTCTGACCTCCCTTCTCAGGGTTGGCAACTTAGCTTTAAGGTTTTTCTTGGGTCCCCTTGGCCAAGAGGGGGCCCATCCAGTCTGCTGGAGGTGGGGGTTAAGATTCTATTTTAGTTCACAAAGTGATAATGATGATGATGGATGTACAACTCCACGAATAGAAGAAAAATTGAATTTTACTCTTTAATGAATGACTTGTATGTGTGAATTACATCTCAACAAAATTGTTAATAAAAATAATATAGAAAATAAATGTTGAATGTCATGCTGTACTATTTAGAAAAAATTACTTACATATTCGTTTCAATATTAGCTTAAAGAATTCAGTCTTAAGAAAGGAAATACTGACAATAAAAATAAAATTCAATGACCTGGACAGTAGACAATGCAATGGGATTGATTTTTAAAGATCTCACCACTCTGTTTCTTTTTGCAACAGTCCACATTTCTGCAAAATACCTCCAATTGTTCCCCGCAAAACCTTCACATCCAAAGATCTTCTCTTATCTAACTCTTTAGCCTTTAAATGGAAAAGGAGTCTCCGCTGGGGGCTCCCAGGTGAGTGCCCCTTCCCTCAGACGTCCGATAAGTCTTCTTCCGCCAGTAATTCCATATCCAGTGGCCTCAGGCACGGTGGCCTTCTGGGGTTTGCAGGCCACGCCCAGATGAGAGGCAGCCCTCAGCTGACTCCCAGCCCTGCGAAGGAACCTCATTATTTGGACCAGGCCACCATGACCACTATGGGATCAGAGGGACACAGAAGCCACCTGCCTGAAGGAGGAATCCTCTCCCTCAGGAACCTTGGGTCTGTTAAGCTCTGTCACTTACTAGCGAGGCGACTTGGGCAGGTCCATTGGCCTCTCTGAGCCTCAGTCTCTTTATCTGTGCAATGGACACACAGGTCACTGTCGTGAGGATTAAGCAAAATACCGCGTGGGCGAGTGCTTGGCACTGACTTTCTCTGTCCCTCAACTGTCATGAGGAAGAGGTTTGTCCCGATCTCCCACCCTCTCCCTCACTGCCTTTGCTCCACACTGATTCATTCCCACGCTCAGAGGGTGCCTGGGTGTGGAGAAATCTCAGGGTCTGCAATTAAAGGCTTCTTAGTCTGACTCAAAATAAACTGAAACTGAACAGAAGGGGAATGACCCCAGAACATAACAGGCACGTCCAGTGAGAATGGGCTGGGACTGCCCTCTGGGTAATGGACCCTGGCACACAGTGGCCATGGCTGGGCCAGTGGAAGGTGACAGATACCAGGAGGACCGGCCTTGACAAGACACAGACATCCACTGGTGCTTATAAACCCAGAAGCTAGGAATCTTCTCTTGATGCAGAATTCGGCCACTTCTCTCCCTCAGCGTTAATTTCCAATACCAATATTTGGAAACAATCCTTTTAGCCAATTTGGAGGGTAGGGTTGGGGGGAATCATCCCACGTGCAACCTAAGACCCAGCAAACGGTCCACCCCTCACTCCCCGTGGGACACTCCCTGTCCCGCACGGCGCTGGTGCAGTGGGCCCCTCAGCCACCACTGGCCAGCTCTCCAGTGACCAGCAGACTAGGGCCTCAGAGCCCACCCGGAAATGCTGCCTGGCGAGGACCCCGGTGCCTGGGCAGAGTGTAGGGAGGAGGAGGAGGACTCGGGAGCCAAGGTGGAGTCACAGACAGAACGGAAGAAGCAGCAAGAGGCCACGTTTG
>CAUYRT010005439.1:0-10028 GCA_963574885.1 Lepilemur ruficaudatus
AAAAATTGATTTTCTATATCATAAATAAACTTTGATTCATGCCTCATGATTTATACAAAAATTAACTCAAAACTAAATATAAAATGTAAAACTATACAAATTCTAGAGGTAAATATAGCAAAATATAATATCTTGAACTTAGAAATGATATCAAAAGATAGACAGAAACAAAATATTGATAAATTTTGATTAAAAATTGATTAAATATTGATTAAATTTCATCAACTTATTAATTTCTGCTCTTCTAAAGGTAGTGTTAAGAGAAAGAAAAGATAAACCACAAACTTGAAGAATATATTTGCCCGCACATATTTGATGAAAGGATTATATCAATACTATATAATGAACTCTCCGAATATACAAATGACTCTCAGGATATATAAAGAGCTCTTTAAATAAGAAAACAACCAAACTAATAAGTAAGAACAACATCAACAACAAGAGCAAATTGTATGAACCTACATTTCTCCCATAGAATATATATGTATAGCAAATAAGTACATGAGATCCTCAACAGCATTGATCATTAAGGAAACACAAATTGAAACAATAGTTTGGCATCACTACTCACCTATTAGAGTGACTAAAATTAAAAAGATTCATCATATCAATTATGTGGAGAATTGGAACTCTTATACACCACTTACAAGAATGGATTTGCAGTTGTCAAAAACTGGAAACAGCACAAATGTCCATTATTGGGTGAATGGGCAAGTATTGTATGTGCATATAATGGAATGCCACTCAGAAATAAAGTAATGAACTACTGATACACACAACACCATGGATGAATCTCAAAATAATTATACTGAGTGGGGAAGCCAAAAAAAGGAGGGAATATACTATATGATTTCTGGATTACATAATTTATATTATATATATTTATTCATAAAATGTATATATTAGAAGTATATGAAATTCTAGACATTACAAACTATTAGGTTATAAAGTATAAAATGTATGATTTCCTTAAGTACTAAGATTGACAGTTGAGTCTCTGGCATTTCACTTTAATATTTCTTGTTTTATTTTTATTATGAAGGTACATCCTCATTCTTTCAAATGCATGGTTTGTCTCATGGTTGTCTTTGAAATTTTTTTAGAGCAATTTTTGTGAAACCATGGAAAAGTTGAAAATTTGAATTATTTTCGAATGCGAGTTCCATCATGGAACTAATGCAGTACAGAGAGCTTGAAATATCAATGAAGTGTGTGGCACTGTTGTGGCTAATGAACACACAGTACGTCAATGGTTTGTAAAGTTCCATTCTGGTGATTTTAATCCTGAAAATGAGCCACGTGGGAGACCTGACACCAAAGTGGTCAATGATGAGCCGAAAGCTATAGTGGAAGCAAATCCATCTCAACCTCTGTGTGAATTAGCAGCGAGGTTTGATGTTACTATTCCAACAATATTGGACCATTTGAAACAAATTGACCAGGTAAAGAAGCTGGGTAGATGTGTACCTCATGAATTAAATGAACATCAAAAGAGAAATTGACTCAAAGCTTGCCTTTCTTTGCTGTCAGAACACTGTATTGTTACATGTAAGGAAAATGGATGTTTTTGACAATCAGAAGCAAGGAGTACAATGGTTGGATAAAGACAAAGTGCCCAAACACAGTACAAAACTGAGTATTCCTCAAAAAAAAAAGTTAATGGTGTCTGGTGGTGAAGCGCTGGTATTATTCACTACAACTTCATGAAACCTGGTCAATCAATTACAGCAGATGTCTACTGCAGCCAGGAGTAAGCAGCCGACATTGGTCAATAGAGACAGGATAATCCTCTCACAAGACAAGACTTGACCGTATTTTGCACAAACCACACTGCTCGAACTATAGCAGCTGGACTTGGAAACTCTCTGTCATTCACCATATTCACCAGACCTTGCACTAGCTGACTATCACTTCTTCCAGGTTTTGGACTACTTCTTGCAAGGAAAAATATTCAATTCTCAAAAAGCTGTAGAAAACGCCTTTCAAGATTTCATTGCCACTCACTCTCTAGGCTTCTTTGCTGGTGGTATGAACAAGCTATCATTAAGATGGCAAAACAGTGTTGATTATTTAGGTACACATTTTGATTAACTGTACTATTTCTTGTTTAAGATAAACTACACTTTTGATTCAAAATCAGACATTTTGTATTTAATGACCTAATAATTTGTAACAACAGCAAGCTTATCAGATTTTGCCTGGGGGTGGGGAGATATGGGAAGGAGGCTAGCAAATTACAAAAGGATGCAAAAAAATTTTCAGATATGATGGAAATGTTAATTATTCTGATTATGGGGATTTTTTCACATGAGTATAAATATGTCAAAACTTATCAAATTATTGCACTTTAATGTGTACAGTTTACTTTATGTCAATTAAGTCTCAATAAAATTATTAATAATGGAAACAATAATAACTTCTTGGGCCATAACTCCAGGTCAATTTGGAGGATTCAATGTGATAACATTTCATTGATAAGAACCTGGCACATAGTAAGTTTTCAATAAGTGACACTTCTCATAAAAATTATTGTCACTCTACTCCTTAAACCTGTCAATGGTTTCAATTACAAATAGAGTACAAACTAACCCCTTAACAGAACTGATAGGACTCTCCATGATCTGGTGTATAATCCCCCTTTTAGAAGCTGAATGTTCAGTGGATATGGAAATAGCAGTCTCAAGTCTCCTTAATTTACCTCTCTTGCTGTGAAAGTCCCACACCATGTACAACGGTAAATATAATCGGGGACCCAGTCAGTATTCCCAGTGACACCATGACAAAGGCCATACCTCTATCCTACAAATGGAGGCTTGGTGGAAGAAGGTAGCCTTCGTCTTCAGACATACTCACCCAGAACATAGCCTCAGAAACAGGTAGCTGTGAGAATGTTGAGAAAAATTGACATATTCCCCTCCTGGGAAGATATCATTCTGCCTAGGATCTGAGGAAAGAGAAAACTCCATGTTCTTAGCTATACCAGTGCAAATGGAGTTTATGTCTTACTTGTTGGGAAAGGAGTGGGAGGGGAGGACTCTGGTTTCTCACATATGTTTATAATGAACATGTTTTCCAGTATACCTTCTCTATTGTTTAATGCAGCCATAAAAACATGGTTCAGGTGTTATCATGAACTTTGATTCATCCTTTACACATACATGCCCATTCATCTGTAAGAACTGCAAAGCACTACTGCATTGGTTCTTTCATGCAGAGACTCCATTAGACACTCATGTCTGACTCTGAAGGCATGGGTAAAACATGGCTTCTATGTAAATTGTAGGTGGGCCTTGGCTAATTGAAAACTTTCTTCCAGCATGAATTTTAGATTTTAATAAATGACATGACATCAAAGAAAAATATGTTGCTATAAAGAAAGAAAATAAACTCATTCTCTCTCTCTCTGCCTGCCTTCCTTCTACTTCTTAATCAGTGGCAGAAGAGAAAAGGGCAAACAAAAACCCTTTAGAAACAGTAGACAAACACTTTAAGGTGGTGTTTAGTGACAAGGCCGTGCTATCTATGAGATATACTAAATGGTGTTTATGGCAACACTTTTGGTAAAGACAAAGTCTATAATTGTCAGTAGGAAACCCCTAAAATAACCTGAAGCAGTATGGCTGAAAAGATAGACCAAACCCTTAACCAGGAATATCTGAAATCTTTATAGAATAAGTGAACTCTAAGCCTTCCAGCAATCTGATTATATGCTGTATATTTCTGTTGACATGAAGTTATTTTTCTGAGCATGTGGTCTCTTTGGAGGTATTATCTCTGAAGTAGAGTCTATTATCTATCAGGCCTACTGTTTTTCTCATGATGGGAGAACAATAGAAGAAAGAAGGATGGGTGGAAAAAACTTTTTTCAATTTACAACTGTGTGTATGTGAATGTATAATTCAACAGTTTGCATAAATTTGCATAGATAATAAGCAAGGATATAAAAGTAAAAGAAATTAGATAAAGTTCTTACTGTTATCTTTTTAAAGATTCTAACTCTAATTTTGCTCTGGTCATATCACAGTTAAAACAGTTGTCTCTTTTCTCTGTGCTGTTCATCCTCCTCCCTTTCTCTATATTCTCTGGCAACAGCATCCCTCTCTCAACTTCCTCCACTTTTACTGAAATAATGTCTTACAAACACAGATGATCTTAAACAATACAAGGTTTAGCACCACATGCCACATCTAATTTGTGATGTAGTCTGTGGTCCCTGCTGTGGGAACCTGGAAGAAAATATGGATTGATCACCAAAGGTCCTATACAATATACCAAATGAAGCGGAATTTTCCTCTCATTTAAAAAGAACATTGAATCCAATAAAATAAGACCCTTTTATTAAATGCTGTGTTTACATGAGAGGGAATCTCTATACCTCATAGCTATAACATTAGAGTTCTGATGTCTAATTCCTTGAATTCAAATCTCAGATTTGCTACTTATGAGCTGTTTGAATTAGAGAAGTTATTTCAAATGTTTATATCTTAGTTTTCTCAATGGTCAAATTGAGGGTAAAAATAGCATTTACCTCAAAAAATTATATATTGGAGGCCGGGTGCGGTGGCTCACACATGTAATCCTAGTGCTCTGGGAGGCTAATGCAGGTGGATCGTTTGAGCTCAGGAGTTCAAGACCAGTCTGAGCAAGAGTGAGACTCCATCTCTACTAAAAATAGAAAGAAAATTAGCTGGGCAACTAAAAAATATATAGAAAAAATTAGCCGGGCATAATGGTGCATGCCTGTAGTCCCAGCTACTCAGGAGGCTGAGGCAGTAGGATTGCTTGAATCCAGGAGTTTGAGGTTGCTGTGAGCTAGGCTGACACCATGGTACTCTAGCCTGGGCAACAGAGTGAGACTCTCTAGCTCAAAAAAAAAAAAATCATATATTGGTTAAATAAATTAATTCATGTGAAAGTGCCGAGAACAATTCATGGGACATAGTGAGCAATCAATAAATGTTAGTTATTAATATAGTTATTCAATATACTGAAGTTAGTATAACCATTGCCTTTAACTAATAAATCTCTTTCCCATTTCATTAATTGAATTTATTCACTGAACATTTCCCATTTTCTTCTTATTTTTTTTAAGTGCACAGATCCTATTTAGATATAATTCTTGCATCTAAATATAGCAGGTAAATTACTTCCAGTCTCTATATCAAATATCTGTTTCTACAGCTAAACACTCTGCTGGCTTTTTTATTATACTAACTGCCTGACACAGTGTAGGCATTCAGAATTTTTTGAATGCTTAAATTACTTCATGATATGATTAATTGCTGAATTACAAAATTACTTTTCCCATTTTATTTTTTAATCTAATACATCTGGCTGAACTTTTTCTAACTGTGCTCGTTATGCAATTACTAATAGATTATAACTCTTTGATAACGTGGGCTCTGTTTTATGCTTCCTCATATTATCCAAAAGATGTGTTGATTTAATGGAAATAGACTACGTAAGTAGCAATATACCTGAGTTCTATAAAAGTCACCAGTGACATCAATGAAATTGGTATTCCTTATTGAAGCCTCATTTAGATTGGTTTGGTTGCTATTTCCAGTTTTTAAGGCACATATAAAGGACTTGCAATCCTCGGGTTTGGCCTTGGCACATAACAGAGCAATCCTGAAGAGGTCTTTGCTAATTCTTTCTTAATATAAGAGACTCAGATCATAGTGCTATGATAATGAAAGAGATTGGATTGCATGTTGGATTTTGCTTTTGAGGCATGGATGAATGAGAGTTTTCTTCATTATTTAGTGTAGAATCCAAGCTAATGTAGCACAAAGAAAGAACTCTTCAGATTTATTAATAAACATTTTAGAATAATTATGTAGTTTGAAAAAAATGTATATTGCCTGTCAGAAATGTAGTAAACAATAAACACAGTCAAATGAGTCAATAAAGAAATATTAAAATGATTAAGTATGATAGCTATGTCATTACCTCCAGGAGCTAGGTTTGGACAGACCTCATTGATTTTACTTGCAATCTCATCTAAATTGCCTTTCCTCTGTATACTTCCTTGAAATGACTTGCTTATATTTTGACTTCCATTTTGCATACATAGCAAAACATTTTAAAAGTGAAAGTAAAGACAACCTTAAAATTTTATTCAGCTAGAATTTACTGGATCAAAGGGCATAACAAAATATTCTCTTCTGTAAGATAAGATTTTATTTAAATCCAAGGGAATTTCAGACTTTATTTAGATAAAATCATTTAGATGGCATAAAGTATAAGTTTCAGAAGGCCTTCCGTATAGTTCTATAATACTATAAAAACTGTGGATATCCTATCTTGTGGAAACTGAACCACTTGGACTTCATTATAAGAAAAATTGTTACAAAGTAAGTCAAATTAGTTAAATATGTGAGAATCTTCTATGTGCCAGGCATTCCAGATTTACATATACTGTCTTATTTAATTCAAACAGCACTCTGTGGTAGCAAATATTGTGTTCCCCGTTTTAGAACTATAGACTGAGGGCTCAGAATAAATGACTCACTCACAATAATTAAGGCAATAACAAAATCTGGATTTGAATTCATATATTTTGACTTTTTCCAATTCATCAGTCTGCTTTCATACTTTGTTCTCTATACAGTGGAATGTCACATTTATATTTGCATGCTAATTTATCTGGCCCCTCACAATGTACAGAAGCTAAATTAAATGCAATGTCTTAATATTGTAATTGCATTTTAGGAACCCCATACTATGTTTGATCAATAATAAAGAATCCATAACATATTTGATTCAATAAGATATTTTGTTCACAAGGGAAATTGGCCTATAGTATTCTTTTTTTGTTGTGTCTTTTCCTGGCTTTAGTATCAGAAAGACACTGACTTCACAGAATAAGTTAGGGAGGACTTCCTCCATCTAAATGTTATAGAACAGTTTCAGCAGAATAGGTGCCAATTCTTTTTTGTAGGTCTGGTAGAAATTTGGCTGTTAATCCATCTTGCCCCACCCAAGTCAGAGCTTCAAGGATGCCCATCCCCCAGACACTGCATACCACAACCATTAGGTGTGGATACACCCATACCCTCCTCCCCTCTCCCACCTGCTTAACACCTGATGAATGCCATTTCCATATTTTTGTTTCCATTTCATTTAGTTCTGCTCTGAGCTTTGCTATTTCTTCTGCTAGCTTTGGGTTCTTTTTCTAGTTTCTAGAGGTGTGGCATTAGGTTGTTAACTTGTGATCTTTCTGACTTTTTGATGTAAGCATTTAAGGCTATGAACTTCCCCCTTAACGCTGCTTTTCCTGTACCCCATAGATTGTGGATGCTTGTACCATCTTTGTCATTCAGTTTGAAAAATCTTTTAATTTTCATCTTAACCTTATCATTGACCCAAGTATCATTCAGCAGCAGGTTGTTTAATTTACATGACTGTGTAGATTTGAGAGTTACTCTTGGAATTGATTCCTAGTTTTATTCCACTGTGATCTGAGAGGATATAAGATATGATTTTGATTTTTCTGAATTTGGTAAGACTTGTTTCATGGGCTAACATAATCTATCATAGAAAATGTCCCATGTACTGATGAGAAGAATGTATATTCTGCAATTTGGGCATGGAATGTCCTGTAAACATCTGTTAGGTCCATTTGTTCTAGAATCCAGTTCTGTCAGTGGAGTGCTGAGGTCCCTGGCTATTATGATGCTGGCATTTATTTCTTTGCTTAGATCTAGTAGAATTTGTTTTATTGACATGCAATCTGCAACAAAATACTAACAAACAAAATTCAACAGCACATCAAAAAGTTAATTTACCCTGATCAAGTGGGTTTCATTCCAAGGATGCAGGATGGTTCAATATAGGCAAATCAATAAATATGATTCACCACACACAGAGAATTAAAAACAAAGATCATATGATCATCTCAATAGAAGTAGAAAAAGCATTTGATAAAATCCAACACCTCTTCATGGTAAAAAGCTTCAACAAAGTAGTTGTAGAAGGAACATACCTCAAAATCATAAAAGCCACATAGGACAAAATCACAGCCAACATCATAATGAATGGGGAAAAGTTGAAAGCATCCCCCCAGGAACCAGAATAAGACAAGGATACCAATTGTCACCACTTTTATTCAACATGCCACTGGAAGCATTCACTGAGTAATTAGGCAAGAAAAAGAAATAAAGAGCATCTAAATAGGGGAAGAGAAGGTCAAACTATCCCTGTTTGCTGATGATATGATCTTATACCCAGGAAATTCTAAAGACTCCACCAAAAGACTCCTAGAATTGATAGATATATTCAGAAAAATTTCAGGCTACAAAATCAATGTATACAAACCAGTAGCATTTCTATATACTAAAAACAGATAAGCTGAGAGTAAACCAAGAACTCAATACCATTTACAATAACTGCAAAGAAAATAAAATACTTAGAAATGTATTTAAGCAAAGAAGTGAAAGTTCCCTACAAAATATTGATGAAAGAAATCATAGCTGACATAAACAAAGAGAAAAACATCTCATGCTCATAGATTGGAATAATCAACATTCTTAAAATGTCCGTATTGCCCAAAGTGATTTATAGATTCAACACAATTCGTATCAAAACACCAATGTCATCTTTCACTAATGTAGAAAAAGGAATCCTAAAATTCATATGGAACCAAAAAAAGAGTCTGAATAGCCAAAGCAATCCTAAAGCTAAAAGAACAAATATGAAGGGATCACATTACCTAACTTCAAATTATGCTACAAGCCTATGGTGACCAAATCAGCATTATATTGGTATAAAGGTAGACACATAGACCAATGGAACAGAATTGAGACCCCAAAACTAAAACTATCTACCTACCACCAACTGATCTTCAACAATGCAGACAACAACATATACCTGGGAAAGTATGTCCTCTTTAATAAATGATTCTGCAAAAACTGGATAGCCACATGCAGAAGAATGATACTGGATCCCTATCTCTCACCATATACAATGATCTCAAGCTGGACTAAAGACTTAAATGTCAGACTTGAAGCTATAATAGCTCTAGAAGAAAATGTAGGATAATCTCTTCTAGACGTTGGCTTTGGAAAAGAATTTATGAGTAAGATCCCAAAAGCAAATACAGCAACAAAATATATAAATAAATGGGACTTAATTAGACAAATAAGTTTCTGCACAGTGAAGGAAATAATCAACAGAGTACACAGACAACAAAAGAATAGGAGAAAATATTTGTAAACTATACATCCAACAAAGGGCTAATATCCAGATTCTACAAAGAACTCAAACAAATCAGTAAGAAAAAAACAAATAACCCTATCTGAAAGTGGACAAAAAATATGAACAGATTTTTCTCAAAAAGATAGACAAGTTGCCAACAAACATATGAAACAATGCTCATCATCTCTAATTATCAGGGAAATGCAAATTAAAACCACAGTGAGATACCACATTACCCCTGTTAGAACTGTCAACATTAAAAAGTCAAGAAACAATAGGTGTTGGTGTAGATTCAGTGAAAGTGGAATGCACTATACATTGTTGTTGGGAATTAGCACAACTGCTATGGAAAGCAGTATAGATATTTCTCAACAAACTAATAGTTGATCTACCATTTAATCCAGCACTGGAGAGCTGCCTAAAGGAAAAGAAGTCATTTTATAAAAAGGACAAGTGCACTGGGATGTTTAACACAGCACAATTCAAAATTGCAAAAATATAGAATCTACCTAAGTGCCCATTAACTGATGAGTGGATAAGGAAAATGTGATATCTATATACCATGGAGTACCACTCAGCCACAAAAAAAGAATGAAATGATGTCTTTTGCAGCTACTTGGATGGAACTGGAGATCATTATCCTAAATGAAATATTTCAAGAATAGGAAAGCAAATACCACATGTTCTCGCTTATATGTAGGAGCTATATGAGGGATATATATGGTCATAAAGAGGTGTAATGAACATTGGAAACTAAGAAGAGGGTAAGGTGAGAGGGGCATGAGGGATAAAAATCTACGTATCAGATGCAAGGTACCACTATTTTAGTA
>CAUYRT010005443.1:0-36697 GCA_963574885.1 Lepilemur ruficaudatus
CCGTCTAATTGGTACTGATTGATTAACACTATGGGGCTTAAATGGTGATGGTGTTCACTAGGGATTCAAAGGGTGGGGGGTATATCCACATCTGAGCGATGTGGTGGGCACTGTGGAGGGGTGGGACATGCTTGAAAAGTAGTTGGGGAAGGGAATTAGGGGTCTCAATAGGGGGAAGGAAATCCTCTAATACTGATTTATGTGATTAACTGTACATCTTGGTAAATTCACTAATAATCATTTAATTGTACACTTAAAATGGAGTAAAGGCATGATATGTAAAGTATACTTCAATAAAGAAGGAAAAAAAACAAAAAACAAATAAGGCTTATAAAAAAAGCCAAAATGTAATTTGGTCTAAATTAAAATTAAAGCACCAGAAGCAATATTTTTATTTAGATAAAATTCTCATCTTTGATTGGTAATTATGTGAATGATGAATTAATTCAGCCTTAAAAGATGTCTTTGTGGAATTTTATTGTTATATTAATTTACAGACAGGTGCAATTGAAAATGTCCAAATACGATATCTAAATTAGGGTTCTGAGTCTTATTTGATACTTTCTTTGTCCATAATAATGTGAGCAGATGAGCTAACTTAGTTATTACATTGCCATTTAGTATTGAGTGATAAATCTGAGATATTTACTTTATTCAGTAAGTTTATTAAGTACACAATGCAATCTGAATTCTAAGAGAAGAGTAAAAGCACTGGCCCTGAAAATTTCTGGATTAAAGCTAATGTAAGCATCAGTAAGAATGCAATTGTTTAGGGTGATATTGGGCATATATGAGAATAATGCATTATATGCACTTGCTTAAGAGAGTCAAACCTCACATGAAGGAATTGCTTTTGTAAAAGACAACATGTCAGTAATACCTTTTTAGAAAATAATAGCATAATATAATAATATCAAAACCAAACACATTTTACTTCTATTTTTGTCTTATTTATGTTCTGTTTATTCCAGATACACTTCTCCATCTAAAATATGCAGCCACCACCCTGAATTACTGATATCCATTGCCTCTCATTGAGCAAATCATTCCACCTTTCAATTCAGTATCACTAAAACACTGCTCTCATCCCATCATACATCTTCTCAAGAATGCAAACGCTTGCCCTTTGCTTTCCTATTAAATGTAAACCCTTCTGATGTTGTTTTAAGATTTAACCAGTGTTTAAAATTTCGTATGCTGCTACTCTTCAGGGTAAATCATCCTTTCCATTCTCCTTATTGTCTAAGAAAAGAAAATAGCTAAGTCTATCTCCATGCTCTGTCTTTTTCTCCAAGTGATCTCCCTGATCTTCTCTGTCCATATAATTATACTCATTATTTAAAATCCAGTTCAAATGTCTTCACCCCAGTGAAGCTTTTCATATTCTGTATTTCTTGGTGCTGTAGACCAATATAAAGATAAACATTCTGCCAACAACTATGTACAACTCCTTTTACATTCTTGCAAAGGACTTTACTGGAACAGCTATCATCCACTGTAGACACCATTAACCTGTCTCATCTTGAAACTCCTTCCTCTGGTTGCCAAGATACCATTTTTCCCCTGATTTTCTTCCTACTTCAGTGATCAGTTCTTAGTATCATTTATAGGCTTGTCTTCTGTTCATCTCTTAAATAATGCCGTTGCAGTGGTTTCTGTCTTTGGCTGTCTTCCTCTCCTTTTAGAGTGCCTTCTGGAACAATCTTATCCACTCATAAAAGACTCACAAATCTACATTTCTTGCCCATATCTCTATTCTGACCTCTAGATATGAATATATACCTGCCCTCTAGACATCTTTATATGAATGTCCCAAGGATACCACAAGCTCAACAGTCCTAAATGGATGCATCATTCCTTATTCCCTCCCAACGAATCTGTTCTTCCTGCTATGTGCTATTGATTTGTCCAAACACACACCATGTTGTCCAAATCAGAACCCTGTAGTCATCGATTCCTCCCTTTAGTCCATACCACTCAATGACAAAGTCCTGTCATTTCTATTTTCTAAATAATTCTTGAGTATGTCTTCCTTTTCCTCTCCATTTCCAGTGGCATGTTTTGTTTGAGCTATTAAATTACTATTGTTTATGCTCCAATAATAGTTAGCACACATTTACCTATTCTATAGATACACTATAGCACAAGTAAATGATTAGTTACTTGTCTAGTTCATTTGTGGACTGTGAGCTCCTTGAGACTAGAAATAATATCTGTTATCTCTATACCCTGAGCACCTAGCACAATGCCTGGCACATAGTAGGCTCTCAGTACATGTTTATTGAGCAAACGAATGATGACCATGGCAAAGAATGAATTGATGATGACTCTTTACCTCAAAAATTATCAAAGGAAAAAAGTGATTGTTTACCACGTAAAACACAGACAAAAGTAACAATAGTAACTCGGAGTATTATGCGTGTAGTCTGTTTACAAGTTGTGCTTACATCATCTTAGTTGAGTCTAACAGGAATCTCCTGAAGTAGTCACCATTTTTAAGGACACAGAGGCTCAGAGAGGTGGCAAGAAGGGAGCAGAGGCAGAATTTTAATCCAGAAGGTATGGTTGTAGAGTCCATATTCTAGGCTGATCTATTTGTGGATTTAAAATTTTTGACATTCACTAAATAAAACAGCTATGAAAATGTTATTAAAATTTTATGGTGATTACAACCTACAACCTTAGGAGCTGGGAAGCAACAGCGTTTTATATATAAATCACTTGAGTTTTTTTAAAATAAATGTTACTATGTAATACATGATAAAAATGTTATAACTTCACAAAAACTAAGAAAGACTATATGCTCTTTTCCGCAGGTCCTCCTATTATCACTCTTGAGCCAGTGGGAACTGTTATTAATGCCGGTGGTAACATCATATTGAATTGTCAGGCAACTGGAGAGCCTCATCCAACCATTACGTGGTCCCGTCAAGGGCACTCTATCCCCTGGGATGATCGAGTTACTATGTTGTCCAACAGCTCATTATATATTGCTGCTGCTCAGAAAGAAGATACCTCTGATTATGAATGTGTTGCTCGAAACTTAATGGGTTCTGTCCTTGTCAGAGTGCCTGTCATAGTCCAGGGTGAGTGTGATCAGAGGTTTATTCATATAAACAGTACCTGGGGCAACCCAAAGCATAAAAATTATTAAGTGTTTTACTTTGGATCTCCTTTAGTCTTGAGATACTTCTAGATAATGGAAATAGGACAAAAATCACATCGTAATTTACAAACTGAAGGGACTAATACAATGCAGATGAGAGTTTTAAAATAACAATAATTCAAAATCTCAAACTAAATTTTTGATTCAAAACTAAGTCAAATGTATTCGCAGAAATCCCCAATGTATATAATTTGCTTTAAAAAAGGCCTCATATCCAGAAATTAAACAATATATAAATTTCTTGGCCTCTGACTCTTCTAGCAGCCATGTCTAAGTGAGTAAGGATTGGATCTGAGAAGAACCTCTAGTTGACTGAGTTTCTTCTCTCACTCTTAGATTTTAGTTTTATCTTGAAGGAGAACTTCTGTAAGCTATTTCTCAGCAATTGTAAATTTAGTTCTGTATCTAGTGCATTCTTAAATAAAATCTGATTTACAATTTTTTATTTATAAAAACTGAGACAAAAAGTACAGTGTTTTGTTCGCAGTTCATGGTGGATTTTCCCACTGGTCTGCATGGAGATCCTGCAGTGTCACCTGTGGAAAAGGCATCCAAAAGAGGAGCCGTCTCTGCAACAATCCCCTTCCAGCCAATGGTGGGAAGCCTTGCCAAGGGTCGGATTCTGAAATGAGAAACTGTCAAAATAAGCTGTGTCCAGGTACACCTCTTTCTTTAAAGATAGGCATGTGTTCAATAGAGATTCATTTGTGTTCCTTACCTGTGGATTGCCACAGTGTACAATTGAAATATACCTGATGGTGTAATGGTTACCTTTGCATAGTGGATGGTAGCTGGTCGGAATGGAGTCCTTGGGAAGAATGCACAAGGAGCTGTGGACGTGGCAACAGAACCAGGACCAGAACTTGCAGTAATCCATCAGCTCAGCATGGTGGGAGGCCATGTGGAGGGAATGCTGTGGAAATAATCATGTGCAACATGAGGCCTTGCCCAGGTTAGAAGCCACTGATTATACTAGGATAAGCAAAACTTTCATATTTTTAATTTCTATAAAGGAACTATGATTGCCTTTTCTTCTTCATTGTCAAAAGATATTATGGCCTCTATCCTTGAGACTCTGTTTCATGAAAAAACTTATGAACATAAGACTTTAATCAATGTTAAGTGAAATGTCTGATTTAATTGAATATGAACAAAGGCTCCAAACTGTGGTGTATTTTTTAATCATGTAATAAAAACGTAAGTATTTGCAAAGTCACAAAGTAAGATCTGATCCAGCCCTCCATTTTGAGGTAAGAAAAAGGAAGCCTAGAGAGGTTAAAGACTTGCCTGAAAACACACAACTATGAGGGGTAAAATACTAATAACTACCATTCACTAAATACCTATCGTGATAGGAACCATTCTGGTGCTTTATATTCATATTGTTGTTGACCTAGCATTGTAGGGCTCTTTCAGATTAAAGTGATAGAGATCAAACTTAAACAAGCTTAAGCAGAAAACTCTTCAGGTATGGAATTCAAGGATTTGGACAATGTTTTTACTAGCATGTTTTCTGTCCTTCATCCCTGCTTTCCTTTTTTTGGCTTTATTCTCTATTAAACTCTTTACATGTGGCGGAAAAAAATGATTGCTCGCAGCTACTGGCTCACAGCAGCCTTAATGTAAGTAAGGCCTCAGAGAAAAAGAGTTCCTCTGTCTCTCAGAATTCCTATCAGCCTCTGAGAAAGAGCCCTGTTTCATTGTGTTTGGGTCAGATGCTCGCCCTGAACTCAAGTAGCCAGCTTAGGGGCTTGCCCATCTCGTGTGAAAAGGGTCAGAGCTCCTTATTTGGCAGCCCCAAAAGAAATCATATGGAGGGACTGTTCATTCATCTATTCATTCATTCATCCAGCAAAGTAATCAAGGTACTGTTGCAATTGCTAGAGTTAGAGTGATAAACAGACAATACCTGTCAGATATTAATGGCATGCTGAACGAACTCGAAGAGTTGAAATGGTGAAGCACAACTGGCAGAGACACCTTAGCTAGAATGGTGGTAAAGGGGATGTGGACAAACCAAAAAGAGACAGGTACCCACTACATTGGGCATTGCTTCCTACTGTGCAGTCGAGGAAAGGTTCAGAAAATAATGTTAGCTATTTCACTAAGGTTACATACACTTAGGTTAGCTAGTAAAAAGTGAATCGAGGATTCTAACCCAGGTTGATCTGATTCCCGAGCCCATTCATTTAGATCCTGCATATCTTAATTTGTAGTTCAGAACTTCAGTTACATTACAAAAATAAAATATTGTCCTTAAATATTAAAGAAGATAAATCAAAAGCCAAATATTTTTTAGTCTTAAAGAATTAAAAAGCTAATTGTAGTAACATTGTTCTAAAGTAAAGAAAGTCAGAAGTACCCAGTTAGAGCTATTTTTGTACAACTTGTCAAGTATGATAGCTATATAATGAAAAACTAAATAATATTTGTAAATGTCCTGAAATTAAAAGTCAATTTGTTCTCTTCATGTTAGTAACTATTTGCTTAATTTCCATTGTTTTGTTCACTGTTCTATAAGCTTACTGTATTTTAGGTTTTCTTTAGTTATTCCACCAACCCCTAAGCTAATTGAATTTAGCTGTTGTTTTGGCATAATGCCAGTCATGTCCTGGCGCCAGTCAATAAAAGCATGCATCTCTTCCCGGTAAGAGCACATATGAGAGTCTAGTGATGCCGTATTGGTAGGTAGATATCAACCATAGTGGGAGTATCTATACCACAGAAATTAGTAGGTGCTACAAGTCAGTTTCCTTCTCCACCCCCAGAGAGCTGGTTGTTACAGATGTCTCAGCCCGCCACTCAAAAATGAGCAGTTAGCTTAAGATAGCATTTCACACCCAGGGAGTATATAAACATCTTATTGGTAGATGATATTTGCTGTTAGTACAAATTTATTTTTAACAATGTCAAACTTACAGAAAAGTTACAGGAATAGTACAAAGAATTCCTATATAACCCTTCCCCAGATTCACCAATTGTATGTATTCCCTAAAACAAGGACATTCTCTTTCATAAACACAGTACAATGGTCAAAATTGGGAAAGTTAACATTGATATAATACTGTTATCTAATCTTATTATCTGACCACATTATCTAATCCACAATCTGTGTTCAAATTTTGTCGGTTGTCCCGGTAATATCCTTTATAACTCTTTCTTTCCACCCCCCCATTCCAAGACTCAATCCAGGGTCACGCTTGCACTTATTTGTCATGTCTCTTTAGTCTCTTTTAATTGGAAAAATTTCTCGATCTCTTTGTTTTTCATGATCTTGATATTTTTGAAGTATACAGGCCAATCATTATTTATATAAGAGCTTTTAATTTGGATTTGTCTGATATTTCCTCATGATTACATTTAGGTTTGCATTTTGGCAGGAATACCACAGAAATGATTTTGTGTCCTTCTCAGTGCATCATTTCAGAAGACACGTCGTGTCAATTTGTCCCATCCTGGCACTGTTAACATTTTTGCTTGGTTAAGGTTGTGTCTGCAATTAAATGCATAGTTACTATCTTTACTTTTATAAGTAATAAGCATTTTGTAGGGGAACTTTGAGACTATATAAACATCTTCTTATCCATCTATCATCCACGAGTTTTAGTATCCAGTTATGATTCTTGTTTGAATAAGTTATTACTGTGACCTTTGCAAGATAGTTATTTTCTAACTCTATCATGTATTAATATATCTGTTATTGACTTTCTACTATGAAGAACTTCCTTATTTATTTACTTCTTGATTTGTATCAGTAAGAACTCAGGTATTTTTCAATGTTATGATACTGAGGTACCATTTAATAGTTTATTATGCACTGCTATCATCATTTATTGTGATGCTCAAATTATCCTAGATTTGGTTAGGGGAGGCATCCCTTCAAGCTCACTTCAGTGTTCTCTTGGGATTTCCCTGTGATTTGTTGAGAACATCCTTACTTGCTAGTGCAAGTAGGCATTTCAGGCTTATCTTGTATTTTTCCTGCCCCAGTTAGAAGAGTATTTTTAAGCTGCCAATCTTCCTCCTAAAAACGATTGATTTCTTCTGTGGTAGCCCATCCTGCCATTTGAGAATTATTCTCATTAAATATATATATGTGTGTGTATACACATATATAGTTACAGATTACTTAACAAAAAGCATTTTTCACGTGTCTTTCTGAAAACTGTTGAGAACTCTGAGTGAAGCTCCTAATAGCTCATAGCTCATACCTTTTATGTAGGACTTGCTGAGTGTCCTGCACTATTCCAAGCATTTTTCATCTATAAACTCAGTATTCCTCATCCAAACCCTAATAAGATATGTTCTTTTATTATCTATTTATTGCAGATGATGACACTAGGCACACAGAAGCCAAGTCCTTTGTCAGGGTGACACGGCTGGTAAGGGCAGAGCAGTTCCTCAGGCTCAGGGCGTCTGCCCCGTGGTCCCTGCACATGGCACTGTGCTCCATTGCCCGTCCATAGTCAGAACTGAATGTAGTGCAACAGAAAACCCAGTTATTATATTTTGCATTTTTCTATATACTAATTCCTCCATAGTTTTTTTTTCATATCATCTAGATACCATGATGTCTTATGCCTTCTTTGGTTTATATTGTCATTTTTCCTTTTTTTCTTGCTATCATTCCATTCATATAATAGAAACATTTCAACTCTATCACATTTTACATTATGAAGTTCAATTCTGGTTAAGGTTTTTTCTATGTTTATTAAAAAATAAAAATAAGTAGGTCTTCAGCTGAAAACCTATACTTACATGCAGTGGAAATGACACAGATAGTAGATGAATAAATGTTACCCAATTATAATCCTCCAATAAAAAATACATCTATACTAAATGGCTCTGTATTATTAGAGACTTGGGTTTTTGTTAACCAAGTCCTTGAAAATAGAATGTATTAAAATGGGGCTGCAGATTTTTTGAAATTAGATAGTCTATATATAAAGACTATGAGCATCTGCAGCCTGAATTAATAGAGAAGTAGTTTTGAATGCCTGCCAGATATTTAAAGGCTTTCTTCTTTCTTCTGAGATTTAGCCGAATACTTTTTGGTGCAAATTCTTATTGGCTAAAATAAGACTATGTTTGTCTTTGTCTACAAAGGACAAAGATAAATAGGCAACTCAATTAGAAATCAGTAAATATTATAAAATGCAAAATGTGTTTTAAAATATTTTCTAACCAAAGCAGACAAATGATAGTTTCATTACTTGGTTTTCAATTTATTCCTTTGGTATCTTATAGGTTATAGTAAGAGAATATTTAGACTCAGATCTCAAGGCCCCTATTTTGGTTCAGATTTTGGTTAAAGTGGGTGGCCAATAGACATACTTTATGAGCCCCATATCTAGAAATTTCCCTTAAAACAAAAATATGACCTGATACTGACTTGTGCATAAGAGAAATCATAATGTTGGTTCTCAGCCCATGCACCTAGCTAGGAAACATAAGGTTGTTCCAGTCTTGCGGTCAGATGGCGTAATATGTTAGTTACCAAAAGGAAGGCCTTAATATCACTCTTTGGAAACTACTGGTCAGCTTTTTCTGTTGTTTAGGAAGCAGGTGAGTATGTTATTCAGAACTTCTAATTCATGAACATTATGTAATGGAGAAAAATTTTTCAAAGAGTTACCACTGTGCAAATCATCATGCTGTTGAAAGATGCAAGTTCACATGTAAGTATGAAGCTGAATCAGGATTAAAGATGTGGTCTCACAGTCTGGGTTCCAAATTATCACTGTGGTAAGGTTTGTATTATCCATAACCACATCTAGATCTGTTATGTAGCCTTGTTCCTAGTTCCAAGTTCCTTCTATGTTCCCCAGAGCATAGAGCATAGACAAATACTTAGCTAGAGTTTAAACACTCAGAATGTGTTTCTTAATACATATAGTAGTTTGAGTAAATTTAAATTTAATGAAATAGCCCCTTTGGGTGATTTTAAACATTTATTTTGGCATTAGGTAGGCCTTCTGAATTTCCCTATAGACACAAATTCCTCTAAAAATATAACTGGGAGGAGAAAGGAAAAACATTATTTATTATGTTTCCTTTGGTTCAATATAAATTATTTTAAATTGTGGGCTAAACAACTCATTACTGTGTTAATTTATTTGTATAATTTTGTTTTTTAAACATAGTTCTGTGGCTTGAAACTTGTCTCTTGGGGTGTTTATAGTTCATGGAGCATGGAGTACTTGGCAGCCTTGGGGTCCATGCAGTGAAAGTTGTGGGAAAGGAACTCAGACAAGAATGAGACTTTGCAATAACCCACCTCCATCATTTGATGGATCCTACTGTGATGGAGCAGAAACACAGATGCAAGTTTGCAATGAAAGACACTGTCCAGGTAAAAGAAATACACTGTTCATATCTTTAATAAATTAACATCTACCTATCTTATCCAGGCAGTATGTCAATAAGAATCTATTCCCTTCTGACTATACCCACAAGAACATCACTCATTCTAGCAATGCCCAGGATTTAACCTGATTTTTTTAGGTAGTAACAAATCATATACATTTTTCCCTTACTCCAGTGGATGGCAAGTGGGCAACTTGGGCCAGTTGGAGTGCCTGTACGGTGTCCTGTGGAGGAGGTGCCAGGCAGAGAACAAGGGACTGCTCTGACCCTGCCCCCCAGCATGGAGGAAGCAAATGTGAAGGGAGTGATGTCCAGAGTGACTTTTGCAATAATGACCCTTGTCCAAGTGAGTGTTGGAAATAGTGAGTCAACATTATACTTTATTAAGCCCGTTTACTATTCTGTTACTTCACTCTTCAACCTTTGCTTTAGGATGTCAAAATGTTGATGGTTGGTATCGTGTCATTGATTCATATGGGCAGGGGCTGTGTCCTAGTTCACTTACTCTATTAAAGGACCAACTGTAGAGTGCAAGGATGAGAGCACGTTTACATTCTAACTCTTAATGATGCATGTGAATCTTTCATGGAGGCAAGGAGGCAGTTCTCTGCCTTAATTCAGTCATCAAGCTAGATTTCTAGACCTTAACAGCGACTTGATGTCTGGAAATGTGAGTTACACTGTATCCTGAATGTCACCGCCTGAGCTCATCAAAAGTAGAGACCCTGTCTCTTCATACCCTCCAGCTCTTGGAATATTTTAAGACTCAGTAAACATGTGTGAAATGGAATCACACAATTACTGGAACGTACACCCAGTTTCTAGTCAAAATAGCAGCCAAGCCATCTTCCTTTGGAAGTTGCCTATTTATAGATTTGTGTGTTTCCTTTCAGTTCCTGGAGAGAGGCTTTTCCATACCTTTTGGATGAAAGTCACTGTTAGCACTTCTCATTTTTAGAGCTGTTTTTATGTCAAATGATTCTGTGTTGTAGCCCATGGACACTGGAGTCCTTGGAGTGGCTGGGGAACTTGCAGCCGGACATGTAATGGAGGGCAGATGCGGCGGTACCGCACGTGTGACAACCCTCGTCCCTCCAATGGAGGAAGAGCTTGCGGGGGGCCAGACTCCCAGGTCCAGAGGTGCAACACTGACATGTGTCCTGGTAAGCCACTCGCTTCCTGGCAGGAGAATGAGTAAAACATTTCATTTAGTGCTCATTGTAGCATCCCCATCGTTTCAGACCTAAAATGACAGTTGTATGGGCAGGGGCTCCCTAAGAGTATACTTTAAAACTAATTTGTTAATATTGATCGAATATTCCACTCTTGTTCACAGTGGATGGAAGTTGGGGAAACTGGCATAGTTGGAGCCAGTGTTCTGTCTCTTGTGGAAGAGGTGAAAAGACGCGGAAGCGGCTGTGTGACAATCCAGTGCCGGCTAAAGGTGGCCGTCCCTGTCCAGGAGATGCAACTCAGGTATCGAGATGCAATATGCAAATATGTCCAGGTAAGCAACTAAGTTGGACTTTGGAAGGACCATTTCTGGCACATTTAGAACCTTTGTGCAGATTATTAAAAAGTTCCACAAATTACAAAACGGTGCCAACTCTAGGAGGAGGAATTAGAAAAATTTGCTTTCTTGTCCCTAGTTGGTGCAGCTATGTATCAATATTCAGGGCTGGGTTTTGGCCTCTGCTTGCCCCCTTCCAAGCTTCCTGGTAAAAGGCTACAATTGTCACAGCCATCAGTGGTAGTCCTAGGCTTGACAGGTTAAAGGGTGAGGCAGAGTGGAAAGTAAAATAAAGGTCAGTTCAGTTTGAGCAGAAAGAATAGGGGGACCTCGAGTACCATTACCCAAGTCATGCATCACAGCTGGGTATTATAAGTGATGCAAAAATTGAGAATTCTAAAACTCATGAACCTTAGAAAAAGTTTTATGGGATTCCAAGAAATGGTGGATAATCATAAATACCTTGCCTCAGAGGACAGACTTCTAAAGGCTCTAAGAAGACCAACAATAACCCTTTCATACTGCTAAAGTGTCAAGATGCCATTGGGCTTTTCAAAGCTTTAAGGTTGCTTTAGAAATAAAAAGTCCCTAAAAATTAATAAGACCCATCTGACATCCCTCAAATATATTGTGGATTTGGTTCCAGACCATCTCAATAAAGCAAACATTGCAATAGCAATAAAGCAAGTCACATGAATTTTTTGGTTTCCCAGTGCATATAAAAGTTATGTTTACACTATACTGTAGTCAATTAAGTGTGCAATATCATTATGTCTAAAAAACAATATGCATACCTTAATTTAAAAATACTTTAATGCAAAAAATTCCAACAATCATCTGATCCTTTAGTGTGTCATAATCTTGCTGACTGATCAGGTGGTGGTTGCTGAACATTGCGGTGGTTGTGGCAATTTCTTAAAATAAGACAACAGTGACGTTTGTAGGATCAATGGACTCTTTCTTTCCTGGAAGATATCTCTGTAGCATGCAATGCTGTTTGATAGCCTTTTACCCACGGTAGAACTTCTTTCAAATTGGAGTCAATCCTCTCAAACCCTGCAGGCTGCTTTACCAAGTTTATGTAATATTCTAAATCCTTTGTTGTCATTTCAGCAATGTTCACAGCATCTTCACCTGGAGTAGATTCCATCTCAAGAAATCACTTTCTTTGCTCATGTTTAAAAAGCAACTTCTCATCCATTCAAATTATATCATGAGATTGCAGCACTTCAGTCACGTCTTCAGGCTCCGCTTCTAATTCTAGTTCTCTTGCTATTTCCACAACTTCTGCAGTTACTTCCTCCACTGAAGTTGGACCCCTCAAAGTTATCCATGATGGTTGGAATCTTCTTCCAAAACTCTTGTTAATGTTGATATTTTGACCTCCTGCCATGAATCACTAAGGCTCTTAATGACATCTATAGAGTGATGAACCTTTTCCAGAAGGTTTTCAATATACTTTGCCCAAATCCATCAGAGAAATTACTATGTATGGCAGCTATCCCTTATTTCTTAGTGTATTTCTCAAATAATAAAACTTGAAAGTCAAAATTACTCCTTGATCCATGGGCTGCAGAATGGATGTTGTGTTAGCAGACATGAAAACATTAATCTCCTCGTACTGCATATCTCCGTTAGAGCTCTTGGGTGTCCGGGTGCACTGTCATTAAGAAGTAATATTTTGAAAGGAATCTTTTTCCCTGAGCAGCAGGTCTCATTAGTAGGCTTAAAATATTCAGTAAACCATGCTGTAAACAGATGTGCTATCATTCAAACTTTGTTGTTTCGTTTATAGAGCACAGACAGAGTAGATTTAGCATAATTCTTAAGGGCCCTAGAAATTCTTGGAATGGTAAATGAGCATTGGCCTCAACTTAATGCAGGGGCTAATGTAGCTGGTGACTGAATTAGCCCCTAAAAAGAAAGTCAGTTTGTTTTTTGAAGCTTGGAAGCCAGGCATTGACTTATCCTTTCTAGCTATGACAGTCTTAGATGGCATCATCTTCCTATATAAGGCTGTTTTGTCTACATTGAAAACCCGTTGATTATTGTAGCTGCCTTCATCAATTATTTAGCTAGATATTCGGGATAACTTGCTGCAGCTTCTCCATCAGCACTTGCTGCTTCACCTTGTACTTTTATGTTATGGAGATAGTTTCTTTCCTTAAACCTCATAAACCAACAACGTTTCTCCTTCTACAGCTTCCTCACCTCTTTCAGTCTTCATAGAATTAAAGAGAGTTCTGATCTTTCTCTAGATTGGGCTTTGGCTTTGGGCTTTGTGGCTAGTTTGATTTTCTGTCCAGACTGCTAAAATTTTCTCTGTATCAACAATAAGGCTATTTCACTTTCTTATCATTTGTGTGTTTCCTGGAGTAGCACTTTTAATTTTCTTCAAGAACTCTTCTTTTGCATTCACAACTTGGCTAACTGGTGCAAAAAGCCTAGTTTGGGCCTATCTCAGCTTTCAACATGTCTTCCTTACTACGCTTAATCATTTCTGACTTGAATTCAAGTGAGAGATGTGCAACTCTTCCTTTCACGTGAACACTTAGAAGCTGTTGCAGGGCAAACAATTGGGCTAATTTCAATATTATGGTGTCTGAGGGATAAGGGAGGCTTGAGGAGAGGGAGAGAGATGGAGGAGTAGCTGGTGAATTGGTGGAGCAGTCAGAACACACTCACCATTGACTAAGTTCACACTGTATGGATGCAGTTTGCAGTGCCCAAAACAACTGCAATAGTAACAACAAAGATCACTGATCGCAGATCACCATAACGGATATAGTGATAACGAAAAAGTTTGAAATATTGCAAGATTCACCAAAATGTGACGCAGAGACAAAGTGAGCATATGCTGTGGGCCAAGTGATGCCAGTAGTCTTGCTCATCAGAGGGTTGCCACAAATCTTCAATTTGTAAGAATTGCAATATCTATGAAGTGCAATGAAATGAAGTACAATAAAATGAGATATATCTGTACATGATGACAGTATCTGAAATACCTAGTCATTGCTTTAAAACATACTAAAAGATATCAGATAATGAGTGTGTATAAATTTCACTATCAACTTCTTCCCAGTATGTTGCCCTTCTTGACAAAGCATGAAATTAATTTTAAAACATTCATTAACCACCTATTCTGTACTGGTAACCAATAATTTTGTTTTCATAAAAAGAAGGGATGAAATTACTGTAAAGACATTTCTTTTTTATTTATAATTTTTTTTTCATTCTGAAGGGGTTTTTTATTTTTTATTTTTTTATTTCAGCATATTATGGGGGTAAAAATGTTTAAGTTACATGTATTGCCCTTGCCCCACCTGAGTCAGAGCTTCAAGCGTGTCCATCCCCTAGACGATATAATTGTTTTTCAACCAAATTGTCTCGGTGTGAATTTTACAGCACTGTCAAAAGTATAGTATCTTTCTCAAATTTTTCTCAAGTTAAGCATTTTTCAATATACATGCAACATGGAGAACTTGATAAACCCTTGATCTAAAGCCTAACGCTGAACAGTGTCCCTCAAATACTCCACATTTGTGTTGGCAGTGACCTGTAACAAGGCTTAGAGGCTGTTTTGCTGGTGAGCTCTCTTCTTTCTCTTTGTGTTCTCATGAAGGAAGCATTAAATAGGGGAACATCGGTTTTGATGCCAAGAAGATCCACGTTCAAATCTTTGCACCACTTTCTAGCTATGTAATGGTGGGAAAATTGCTTGATTTCTCTGAACTTTATTTTCCTAATCTGCAGACTATAGCTATTTAAAACCATCTTGTAGAATTATTAATAAGATTAAAAGAGTTAAGACATATTAAGTGTTTATTGTTGTGCATGACATGATCACTGTATTCTCATTTCATCATTTCATCATTTCATCACCACCAACAAACACAGACTTTATTTTATTTTTGGGACTGGACGCTGATTGTATTCTTTGGCTTGTAAATTAATATTACGATGAACATAGATTGGAAGGATCCTAGATTTATGGGGGACGATGGGTGTTACATGAAAGTCAAATGTTTTAAAAGCTTATTTATTTCATTTTTAAATTCCGATGTCATATGACCTTTTTGATATTTGAGAAAAGATTTGTAGCATCTCTGAATACTGGCCTTCTTTACTCCCATGTAATGTTGATGGAATTGCTTCCTTATCCAGAAATGTTTTTTCTTTTCCCAATAGGTGGGCCCCAGCGAGCCAGAGGAAGTGTTATTGGAAATATTAATGATGTTGAATTTGGAATTGCTTTTCTTAATGCCACAGTAACAGATAGCCCTAACTCTGATACTAGAGTAATACATGCCAAAATTACTAATGTACCGCGCACTCTTGGTAAGTCTCTTTGCTTATAAAAGTTGTTCATAAGCCTCCTTTTAAAAATTTATATGTTATTCTTCACCTTATTACTTCCCCTTAAAGTTTCTAAAGGATCCTATTACTAAATCATCAATATAGTAGCACTTAGCTCTATTCCAGTGGTAAGCTCTTAAGGATACATTAGGTATGGTTATTTTTTTGTGTTCTTCAACATTATAGAATTCATCCTTGTGAAGAACATGCTATGAAAACAATAATAAAAGACTGTAAATATTTTGCTTTGTCACCTTTTTTATCCTTTTTTTCTTTAGGTTCAGCAATGAAAAAGATAGTTTCTATTTTAAATCCCATTTATTGGACAACAGCAAAGGAAATAGGAGAAGCAGTCAATGGCTTTACCCTCACCAATGCAGTCTTCAAAAGAGAAACCCAAGTAGAATTTGCAACTGGTTAGTGTCAGCTGAACTTCATATTTTATTATTATTTTAAAAAATATGATTGCCATAAAGATTGGAGGTTAAGAAAAATCTGTTATATGTTCCCACAGAGAATAATTACAGCATTTTGATGCAATCTTATCATAAATGATAAAAAAGCAATTTCACATTTTCCTGTAAAATTGTACTGACAGGAGGTCATAAGAGGCCATGTGTTCTCAAGCAGTACAGTAATTTTTATAGTCCAAAAGTTTTTATCCTCTTTTCTATATCTTTTCTCTTTAAATCCTTAGAGAGGATTTTAAAGGCCAAAGAAGGAAAATAAATCATTGTTATTAATTAAAGACTTATGCCTTTAATTTGAGATTCAATTAGGGTAACCTATAGCAATTCTTTATGAAAAAGATGGAAATAAAAACAAGTAAATCTAAAAGCTTTTAGCTTATCCATAATCTTAAGTAGTATGTGTGAGCTATTCATGCCCTTTCAAGGTACATACAGGTATTTATAGAGCTCCATTTCAAGCCTCTTCAAAGTTGGTCAGCCTCAATGGCAGTGACATTTAAGAAAGAAGTGTTGAGGGAAGGCATATCTTTAAACAGCATTAGTCACCAACAAGACAAGTTGGGTCTTCTCATGTCATCCACTTGCTGAGATGCCCTTTTGCTGTTAATACTTTTCTTTCCTAGCACTTTGGGAGGCCGAGGCAAGTGGATTGCTCAAGGTCAGGAGTTCGAGACCAGCCTGAGCAAGAGCAAGACCCCCGTCTCGACTAAAAATAAAAAGAACTTAATTGGACAACTAAAAATATATAGAAAAAATTAGCTGGGCATAGTGGCACATGCCTGTAGTCCCAGCTACCCGGGAGGCTGAGGCAGGAGGATTGCTTGAGCCCAGGAGTTTGAGGTTGCTGTGAGCTAGGCTGACGCCATGACACTCATGCTAGCCTGGGCAAAAGAGCGAGACTCTGTTGCCAAAAAAAAAAAAAAAAAAAAATACTTTTCTTCAAAGCATCAGAAAGGACAAAGTCCTGTGGCCAGGCTTGTGGTTGTTGCCAGTCTGCCTGATGAAGCTGTTCCTCCATTCTCATTTTTGTAGAGCTGCCTTTTTATTTCTTATGAGTTTAAAGTATGAAATTCTTCACATAATCACATGCTACGTTTTTGCCACATAAAAAGAAATTTTAGAAGAAACTTCATTCAATAAGCCTAACTCTTTAATTGGGTGGTTAAGTGCTAATTTAATTCTCTTATCATCTATGCTCATTCAAGTTTAAACTAAAATAACATAGCTGAACTGGTATGTGAGGTGCATCTGCTCTGTGCTTACACAAACCATATATTTTTTGCTGTCAAAATGAATGCCTTGTAATTCCCAGGAGAAATCTTGCAGATGACTCACATTGCCCGGGGCTTGGATTCTGATGGAGCTTTGTTGCTAGATATTGTTGTGAGTGGCTATGTGCTGCAGCTTCAGTCACCTGCTGAAGTCACCGTAAAGGTAAAATGCCCGAATAGTTTTTCTGCACTGTCCATTAGAGTAATGATAAGATTGTGAGTCAAAGATCCATCGAAAGAATGCAGAGAACCTGTGTATTTTCCCTCGTTCATTTGGGAGAGTACATGCCTAAATCTAGGTTATAAATGATTATCTGGTCTTTGTTTAAAAATCTTCAGGAACAAGATTCTCTTAGTAATTTTATTACCCTACTTTTCAGGACCAAGATCACTGCTGTGTTGATTTAAGCCATTTGTTTAATTTTCTTCAGACAAAGAGAATAAAAATTCTTGCATAAAAAGATCTTGTGTATCATCCACAAAAGCATGTCAGAAATTAAAGAATAACAATCACCCTTTCACATCTTTCTTTATCCTCTACTTACAACTTTGAGTCTCTTATTAAACTTAAATTTATGACAGTAAAATTACAAAACTAGTAACAGTTACAATTAAAAGGTTCAAAGTTCAAATTATTTCCTAAACATGACTGTACAATTATAATTTTATTTAGAACTAAGTATTTTTAGCCCCTAAGCCTTTCTTCCCCCCTCTTTCTGCATCTCATAGTACTCTTAAGAAAAAGAAAATGGTATGAGCCATGTTGATCTTCAAATCCATATTCTCCTTAGGATTACACAGAGGACTACATTCAAACAGGTCCTGGGCAGCTGTATGCCTACTCAACCCGTCTGTTCACCATTGATGGCATCAGCGTCCCGTACACTTGGAACCACACCATTTTTTATGATCATGCTCGGGGAAGAATGCCTTTCTTGGTAGAAACACTTCATGCGTCCTCTGTAGAATCTGACTATAACCAGTTAGAAGAGACATTGGGTTTTAAAATCCATGCTTCAATTTCCAAAGGTAATTTTGTTAAAGGAAAGTCCTTATCTTTATGGCATCCAGTCTTTCCTAAAAGAGTAAAAATAAAAATTGCATTGATGCCATTCAAAATAAGGATATGAAGGACTAGACCTAGCATGTTAATATAAGGTTTTTCATGTTTGTTGTGTGTGTTTTGTTGTAGGTAAAGCCCTGTGGTAAAGCCAACCTCATTGGAGTTCTAGTACAATTAATTTACTAATATGCATCTTACATAGTAGAGTTATTCTTCTATTTCATATATACAGAGAGAGTTAAAACTGTATAATCTGTCTGAGAGATTTTTCTTTGAGTAATAAAGTCCATTTGCTATTGTTCTGAATCTTGTATTTGTCAAAGAATTTTTTAAATTCCTGAAAGATAATGTAAAGGCGTATCTTAGCCTAAAATAGTAAAAAAAAAAAAAAAAGTTTTCATATTTTAAAAGCAGCTTTTAAAAGCTGTGCAGCAATAATCAGGATTCCAACTGTCATTTCTTGTTCCTGTAAATTATAATTGTTGAACTGCTTTCGATTTTCCAAGCATTGTTCTGCAACCCTTGAGCTAAACAGTCCCCTTTTGCTGTGTGGGTTCTTTGATGTATCTGTTCTCTGAGATTTCCTTTTCAGTCATCAGAGCCACCACAGCAAGTAGCATTCTTTATTTTGTGGGGTTTTGATGTTGGGAGATACTTGCGCGTATTTATGCTATAGACATTCAATGTTTGCATGACTTTAGCTTTGAACTTTAGGCTTCCGTGAGTACATTTAAAAGGATTCTCGTTGACCTTGTGAATATGTGTGTTCTGCTATGTGCTGGCTTTCCTATCACAGACCCAAGTATATTTTAAACATCACCATTTTATTCTAAGATGCTTAGCAGATAAGCTAAACATTCATTTTTAGTGTTCACTCTTGCTTTCATCGGTTGTGCATGTGACAATTTTTTTCTTCAACATGTATCAGAACTGCTTCATCAAATTTGAAATCTGGGAGTATGAGTACACATTTTTTGAAATAATCACAGATTTGTAAAGTCTCATAGCCAGTGAGGTCCAGAGTCTCCCATCTCCTCCACCCACATCATCTCCACCACCACCTCGTTTTATTATTGCCATGCATGTTCAGGCCACTTGGACAAAAGAAAAGGCTATTGGAATGAAGAGTTATATCTTCTCTTCCCAATTATGCCTGCTTTTCAAATCTAACTTCTGTTTCTACTTTTTTCAGTACTCTAAAAACAGGTGACTCGGCACAAGACATTGGTTATAAATGAATTTATACCATCTGGTACTAAAAGAATTAAAATGATTTTTGAAAATTCATGTACCCTTTTGACTCAATCATGTAAATCTTCTAAGCCTGAAATTGCTTGAAGGCCTTTGTGGCATCTCCGGGTGTACTGTTGAGGGATCTCGGTCCTGCAGTATAAGAAAACGCACCGTAAGACCTTTAAGTCCCCTTAGTATTCTTGGATACTATGACTCTAAGAATTACATCTGATATTTGTGCCATTTGTTGTGGACATTGTTCTTGTGAATTGTGAGAATTGTGTACCTGCAATTTGTTTTTGAGTGACCACCAGAGGGCAAACTTGCATTCTTAGTAATTTAACCAGCAAATTCACTTTTATGTTGGGTCTAGACTAGAGCTATGTGTGGTTACAAATGCAGTTAGAATCATCTAGAGAGCTTGATGAAAGTTCAGATTTCTAGGCACAAAGAGTTTTGGTTTAGCAAGTCTAAACCAAGGACCCGGGACTCTGTATTTTTAACACAGACCCTAGATGATTGTAATATATCTGGTCTGGACACTGGTTTTTGGAAACTAGTGATCAAGACAACTCACAAATATGAATCAATCTCATTAAAAAAATTTTGTTCTTTAAAATCAAATGCATTTTTTAAAAATATAAGGTATATTTATATTTTACAAATTAATCAGAAGATATCAGAAACTATAAAGGAAGAGATAAATTTAACTATGAATAAATGTTTAAAAACTTCTTCATGGGAGTATAAAGTAGCAAAATGAGGAAGTAAAATATGCACAAAGAAGAAATATTTGCATCACATATTATTGACAACTATGATTAACCTTGATGTATCCAAGGCTCTTAAAAAATGAGTAAGAAAGAGGCAAATATCCTCAATAAAAAAATACATTTAAAAAATTCACAAAAACATAAGTCATAATGACAAATAAATCTGAAGAAAATGTTTACCCTCATTAATAAGCAAAGAAATTTAAAGTAAAACAGTGAGGTATCATTTTTTAACTATCATTATAACTATATAACTATCATTTTACATAATTACATTATAACCATCATTTTAACTATAATTAACAAGTCATCATTAACAATGATGACTCTTAAACAACCATTGAAATCATTTTTTAGAAATATTTATTTATTCTATTTTATTTATTCATTTTAACAAGCATTTGTTGAGTTCCTACAGTGTACTAGACACTATTCAATACCCAGAACAACTGACAATATAATTGTAAACAAATGACAAAGGAGAATGTTCATGACAATAATTGACAAGCAGTGTACAGTGTGATCCAAACCTGGGTCACACACAGCTGAGTGATTATAAGGAAATCTTCATACTGCTTAGAAGCACAGATTCCTTGGTGTTTTTCTTGCTAATTTTTATAGGAATAGGACCAAGGGATCTATATTTTTAATAAGCTTTCCAACTGATTTTTATGATTAGTAAAGTTTGGCAATTATTAGTCTTTGCATCAACTTAATTTTTAAGTATGTAAAAATGACTGGAAGGAAAAACGTAAAAGTCTCAGAAGCAGCTTGTTAAAAGTGATAAGATTATAGGGAATTTTATTTTATACTTTTTAAAGTGTCTACTATTATCATACATTATTATAACAAAGAAATATTTTGGATTGCCTTCTATCTTGAAAGGAAAATCATAATTAATATAATTCAAAGGAACACACTTTAATATTAAAAATAAATAAAAGGAAAAGAATTTGTAATAAAATATAATACATCTTAATATAAAAATCTTTGGACAGAGAGAAGTAGTCATATGCCTGAACATACATATAGAATCCCACTGTAATTTTTTTTTTGAAACATCAAGCAACTCTTAGTAACATCCTAAATAAAACAAAGTAGAATCAGCTATCAATTTATATGACAGCTGCACTCCTGGAAAGTTCACTGTATACTTAAATCAAGTGAAAAATGTTTAATACATGGCAGACAGGTTTAGGCTTAGATAAGTACAGCTGTCTTACTTTCATGAAAGTCTTGCAGGGCAAGGGACAAATCATCTTGCAGAACTATCTCACAAATTGCAACATTGTAAAACCTGATCCAGGGTCTGCCCTATCATTAAATTTTAATAGTCCTGTTATCATCATGACAACCTAAGCATCTCCGAAAACACTTCCTAAATGCCACCAAAAATCTAAAGCTACTATCAGATAATAACTTACCATGTTTATAAGACATGTTTTTTTCACAGTTGTATCCCCAACATAGCGCCC
This sequence comes from Lepilemur ruficaudatus, assembly GCA_963574885.1. Lineage (NCBI taxonomy): Eukaryota > Metazoa > Chordata > Mammalia > Primates > Lepilemuridae > Lepilemur > Lepilemur ruficaudatus. The sequence goes on from CAUYRT010005443.1 coordinate 21,684, forward strand.
CAAACAACCTGCTGTTTGGATTAAGGAATGTATGAACAAATGACTAAATGGGATGTAAATTATAATCACCACCTGAGTTGTATTGAGTTCCGTGGTTGAAAGTCAAACAGATTTGCATCTAAATCTTGCTCCAGCATATATTAGCTCTTTGACCATAGGCAACTTATATAACCTTAGTATCAAATTCCTTGTCTGAAAATTGGGTACCGGGAGATTAGGGAGCTGTGAAGTTTAAATGAAATAAAACACACAAAGCTCACAGTACCCTGTGTGACACACAGTAACCACGCAATGATCATTTAGCAATATGCCCTAGATATTTCTGTCCCATCTATTCCCACTCCCTTGCATGCACAGGAAGACTGGGAGCACTCAGGAAAGAGCATCCTAACCTGTTCTTGTTAGTGTGTTTTTTTCCTGACATCTAATTTAAATCTGTTTTATCATAATATGCCTATTTCCTTTTGCGTCAACTATGTGGAAAAGGAAAACACTTAGTCACACATGAGGGATTTTGACCCAAATGCTCAACATTAAAAATGGAGGAGATCTACAAAAGGAGGGGATTTCTTCATAGAGTCTCTATTTTTAACTGGCACAAATTATTTTACATTGCTTGAAAACAGCATTCCTCCTACTAGAATAAAACAGAATAGTAATGGCTGGAAGAATAGGACTTTGCCTGTGGTTATGCCTGACATACACATTTATCTTGGACACTTTTTAGTTATCACAGAATAATTTTATTTAATTTTCTTTTTATTGATGTAAACAACTTACACAGAAAATCTGTTTCCAGTGGCAGCTTACCAACGATCTCTAGACTAGGATTCCTTCTGTCCTTGGTTGAGAAACAGGAAGTTTTTCATTCTTGCCTATTGCATTTTTGAATCATGTGTCTCATCTTTTTCAACTTTGGCATATCTTCCCAGGAAAGATTGCAATAGAAATAAACTGGTGCTAGTATACTAATAAGGCAGTTAACTTTGCTTTCCTCTCTGTGGTAGGAGATCGCAGTAATCAGTGCCCCTCTGGGTTCGCCTTGGACTCGGTTGGACCTTTTTGTGCTGGTAAGTACAGAAATAAATAAAGCATTTCTATTTTCATAAAACTATCATAATTGATTTCATTCATTGGACATCTGTTGCCCTTTTACTGGGAATTTAATCATCGCAACAGTCCTGTAAACGTCCCATTTGACAGCTGAGGAAATTGAGATGTAGAGAAGTTAAACTGTCTAAAATCACTCAGCATCAGGAGGCAGAGCCAGATTTGAATTTAAATTAGATTACAAAGGCCATGCTCTTTCAATTTGGCCATAGTCAACTGTGTCAGAAATAGTGACCAAGTACAGAGATGGAGTGAACAAAGAGACAACACTGAACTCCATCTGGTGGCTTGGTTGTAATGGGTGTGAGATAGCCATAATCCAATACTAAGTCACCTAACCCTAGAGTTGCTCAGATAGGGCAGGACTGTGTACCTAGGATGAATGATTAGTTGAAGGACCAGTATAATAGAGTCACTGATACGTAAACAGCTACATAAATGGCTTGAGGAACTCAAATTTGCATGCATAGTACTTTTCTTTCACTGCTACGTGATGCAATGTAGTCTAATTGTTAAAAGGTAGTCTTCAGACTGCCCAGATGGTTTTCAGACTGCTCAGGTTCAAATCTGAGCTCTTCCAGTAATGACCAGTGTAACCTTGGGCAATTTACTTAACCTCCTTTTTCTTTAATTTTATCATGCAAAGTGAGAATGGTAATAAAAATACCTATGTCCTAGGAACACTGTGAAGAGTGAGTTAAGGCAGACAGAAAGCATTTAGATCATTGCAAATGGTAAATAAATTTTAGCTATCACTGTTGTTTTTTTAGAATATAATTAAAACATCTATTAACCATCAAAGATAACTTGGAGACCCCAAATTAATTTTTATTTAGCGATTACATTTTGTGACACTTAAGAGCATTTTCTACTATATTTATTTCAACTCACTGGCCTCTATAAGCAACTATTTTCACTGGCTTTAAATAACTTCTAGAAAGTAGGGGTTTTACATACTTTGGGCCTTTTTTTCCTTCTTTCAGATGAGGATGAATGCGCAGCAGGGAATCCCTGCTCCCATAGCTGCCATAATGCCATGGGAACCTACTACTGCTCCTGCCCAAAAGGCCTCACCATCGCCGCGGATGGAAGAACTTGTCAAGGTGTTCACACAGCGAAATCTAACAGATGCATTTAAGCAATGGTCAAGGCAATCTTTGATCTAGGAAATGGGTGGTAGACCAATCCCCCTTTTCCCTACTACCTATGCCCACACCGTTACAACAAACACAAAAGTTCTTCACTGGATTGAGAAAGAAAGAGGGAATACTGCTCAGGTACTCCCTTCACACGGGGCACTCTCAAAGCAGGGATGCCTGGAGGGACTCACTCAAGATCTCAGAAAGGAGAAGTAACTTTTTTTTTGTCTTTTGTTTTTTGTTTTTTTTATTATTTTATTTTTTTTTATTGGGGGAAAACTACAAAGCATTTACAGTGCAATGTTTACAGTGTGAGAAGTAACTTTTTAAAAGCCACCTAATTTATAAGTGGTCTAATTGATCGGTCAGTCTATGAAGATATCACATCATGCTGCTATGAATTTGTCAGCTATTTAACCCACCTGAAATGACTTAACCAAAAAAAAATCTAGTCCTTCTAGCTCTTTTCTATTTTTCGGTTGTCATTCATTGCTTTTCTTATCCCCATTTCACCTAAGATTCTTAGGTTGGGTCTTTTTCAGCTGACCTCAGTTGAATGATTCCCTCTGTTACAGATATTGATGAGTGTGCTTTGGGTGGACACACCTGCCACGCTGGTCAGGACTGTGACAATACTATTGGATCCTATCACTGTGTGGTCCGCTGTGGAATTGGCTTTCGAAGAACTTCTGATGGGCTGAGTTGTCAAGGTATAAAACTGGAGGCCTTTTTTTAATGTTCGTGACACTAAGAATTAGTTGCCCTTTTGAATCCTTTAGACTCTCTCGGGAAATTCCAAAGGGGAGGGAACAGATGAAAGGAAGAGAGTGAGGAGTTTCCAAGCAAGAGGGACTCCAGTCTCCCAGGAAAACTTAAACCGGGACTTCAGTTTACATGTTGTGTAAGGTCAGCTTCTTAATAAGATCTTATTCAGATAGAATATTCCACAGCTATTTTAAGTATTTGTAGCACAGTGGTTTTAAAAAACATTTAGCTGTCACCATTTGAGAGAGGAGATTATACATCACAATCTAATTAAGATCCCATTGCTCAAGACTACCAGAATGTTTATTGAAGGAATTCTTTTAAAAGATTATTTTTTGGAGCAGTTTTAGGTTCACAGCAAAATTGAGCAGAAAGTACAGAGAGTTCCCACATAACTCCTTCCCACACAGGCACACACAGCGCCTCCTGCGCTGTCAATGTATCCGCTACCACAGTGGTGCGTTTGTTACAGCTAATGAACCTACACCGCCATCATTATCACGCAGAGTCTGCAGCTTCAGTTAGAGTTCCCTCTAAGTGTTGTACATCCTGTGGGTTTGCACTAATTTATGACGTGTCTACTGTTATAGTGTCTATCACATAGAATAGTTTCACTACCCTAAAGATCCACGGATTCATCCTTCCCTCCCTCTAACCTCTGGCAACAACTAATTGTTTCACTGTCTCCATAGGTTTGCCTTTTCCAAAACGTCATATAGTTGGAATCTTATTGTATGTAGCCTTTGCAAATTGGCTTCTTTCACTTAGGAATGTGCATTTAAGGTTCCTCATGTCTTTTCCTGGCTTGATAACACATTTCTTTTTAACACTGAATAATATTCCATTGTGTGAATGTACCACAGTTTATTTATCCATTCACCTGGTGAAAGACATCTGGTTGCTTCCAAATTTGGGCAAATATAAATAAAGCTTCTATCAGGAATTTTCATAGAGGCAAAAAGAGTGGATCCATAACTGAATGTTCATCAATGGTAGAAAGACTAAATGAAGCACTGTACATCTACACCACGAACCATTGTGCAGCTATGAGAAAACCCAGATGCAGGAAATTATGTATAACTTTTGTAGAAAATAGTATGTAACTGGCAAACAATAACCAAAGAGAAAGGAAATGGATCTATAAATTTAGGTAAAGATACGTATGTGTATGCAAAACAGATATGTTATTATTCATACTAAAGAAGTTTAATTAAGATTGTTAACATTGTGTGTCTTTGGTGGGCAAGAGGATAAAAAGGAAAAAGGAAGGCTGAGCGAAAGAGGAAGAGAAAGAAAAAGCAAAACCACACTAAGAAAAATATTTTATAAGTATATGATTTTATGAGTATATAAGTACTTATTTTATAAGTATATGATAAGTATATATAATTATATTTTATAAGTATATGATTTATAAGTATATGATCACATTTGTGCATTTATATAAGTTAACACATTGTGGATTTTGAGAGGTTAAATTAACCTCAAATAGAAAATAGTACAAAATAAGAGACACTGGCAGTCTCAAGGTTTGGAGTGTAAGATGAGGAAGTAAATAACCTAAATATGGTGATTTTCTTTTGAAGTGTTTGGAATAGAACAATAGAGAAGTGGCAGGAGCTTGAGATCAGTATAGACCTGAGGGAGGGATTTTGGTTTTATGCTTTTTTGGGGTTTTTTATTTGTAAAAATTTAGGGTGTACAAGTGTAACTTTGTTACATGGGTATATCGCACAGTGATGAAGTCAGGGCTTTTTAGTGTATCCATCACACGAATGACGTACATTGCATCATTACATAATTTCTCATCAACCACCCCCCCACCCTTCTGAGTCTCTGTTGTCCTTCATTCCACGCTCTATATCCATGTGTACACATTATTTACCTCTCCCTTATGAGTGAGAACATGAGATATTTGTCTTTCTGTAGATAAGTGTTTCACTTGAGATAATGGCCTCCAGTTTCCATTCATGTTGCTGCAGAACACATGATTTCATTTTTAGGGTTGTATAGTATTCCACTGTGTATATATATCACATTTTCTTTATCCAATCACCCATTGATGGACACTTAGTTTGGATTCCATAACTTTGCTATTGTGAATAGTGCTGCAATACATATGTGAGTGCAGGTATCTTTTTGATATAATGGTTTCTTTTCCTTTGCTTAGATACCTAGTACTTGGATTGCTAGATTGAATAAAAGTAGTAGTAGTTTTTAGTTCTTTGAGAAATCTCCATACTGTTTTCTACAGAGGTTGTACTAATACACACTCCCACCAACAGTGTGTAAGCATTTTTTTCTCTATACCCTCACCAACATCTGTTATTTTTTGACTTTTTGGTAATGGCCATTCTGACTGATATAAGATGATATCTCATTGTAGTTTTAATTTGCGTTTCTCAGATGATTGGTGATGTTGAGCATTTTTCCATCTGCTTTTTGGCCATTTTTATGTCTTCTTTGGAAAAATGTCTGTTTATGTCCTTTTCTCCCTTTTTAATGGAATTATTTGGGTTTTTTGTTGTTGTTGTTGAGTTGTCTGAGTTTCTTGTAAATTCCAGATATTAGTACCCTATCAGTTTGCTAATGTTTTCTCCTATTCTACGGGTTGTTTCTTCATTCTGCAGACTTTTTATCTTGCTATGAGGAGGCTTTGTAGTTTAATTAAGTCCCATTTGTCTACTTCTAGTTTTGGTGCCTGTGCTTTTGAGGGCTTAATCATGAATTCTTTGCCTAGATCAATGTCCAAAAACGTTTTCCTTAAGTTTTTTTTTTCTGGTATCTTTATAGTTTCAGATCTTACATTTAAGTCTTTAATCCATCTTGAGTTGATTTTTATACATGGTGAGAGACAGGGGTCCAGTTTCATTCTTCTGCATATAGCAATTCAATTTTCCCAGCACCATTTAATTGAAAAGATTATCCTTTCCCCAGTGTATGTTCTTGTCTACTTTGTTAAAGATCAGTTGGCTATAGATCTGTGGCTTTATTTCTGGGTTCACTATTCAGTTTATGGGAAAGATGACAGTAATGAGAAAAGAATCTAAAAATTCACTAGAAGAGGGAATGATTGATGGACCACAATTCTCATCTTGGTGAGGAAGGGGAAGGGTGGGCTGCAGAGCTCAAAGCTCAAATAGAGGGACTTTTCTTAAATGGACAAGGTCTCTCTTCCCCTGGGAATGGAGTGAAGGAGAGGGAAAAATGCACAACACATAGGCAAGTGCACAAGAGTTTGGGGAATTCACACAAACACTCTTTCTATTAAACTATGACTCAGGTAGAGTTTGGAAAATTTAATTTGGCAAACATTATAGATGAGAAAAAATTCTGACATTGCTGTAGTCAATCAGAGAAAAGGGTGATAAAGACCTGCATTGGACTAATAGCAGAAAGAATGGGCAAGAAAATTGCAAAAGACAAAAAGAAAACTGCAAAAGGCAGTCTTTTTTTTTTTTTTCTGTCTTCGGCATCACTGTCTGTCAGCAACATTCCAGGACTAAAACTTCCTAGATAGGAGTGGGAGCCATATGGTAAAATACTTCAATAGAGGAGTGCTTCATCAACACGATTCTTAATCATTCACTAATGTCTACTTTTAAATAGTAATGAAGAGAGATACCCTCTCCAGCAGTCGATTCTATCAATTATTTAGCAGATCGTGTAAGAGCAAACGTATTGGATTTGTTTTAAAAAGATCTTACACATGGTGATGATCAAGATCATTAAAATGTTAAACATTTGGGATAAATTAACTCAGATTTCCTAACAGCATATAAAGAAAGTTTTGTTTTATTTAACAGATATTAATGAATGTCAAGAATCCAGCCCCTGTCACCAGCACTGTTTCAATGCCATAGGAAGTTTCCACTGTGGCTGTGAACCCGGGTATCAACTCAAAGGCAGAAAATGCATGGGTAAGAAAAGGGCTTTAAACTAAAAAAAAAGATGTCTCTGTAACTTTTTAATGCTGTCTGATCTAAATGCATATGCTGTGTCTTGGGACTGATTCATATATATGACATCAGTCATGCATCATGTATACGATCCATGCGAAATTGAAATGGAGACAAATGCTATCTTTTGTGGGCTTCATTTTCTAATTATATAACCCTTTTTTTAACATTTCCTCCATTTACTGAATTTTTCTTGCAAAAGTATAAAATACAAATGTTCATACATATATGTATGTACATTATAGATGTATACATATGAAGTTTTTATATATTTTTTTTGTCATTTTTATTTTTCTAGGCGAGAAAGTGCTTGGTATGGCTACCAGCTCTGTGAAGCAATATTTTGCTTTTGTTTTTTATTTTTATCTTTCTGTTTTAAAGTATGTTACACACTTTGTTAGATTTAAGTACATTAATCTTACACAATGATTATTCAGTGAACATCTACATTAGTTTATAATATCCTTAAAATCCAAAAGTATGGTTTCTCTGGAAAAGTGGATAAATCATTTTCTCAATATGCGTTACCTTCATTCTTTTATCAAGATGTGAACGAGTGTAGACAAAATGTATGCAGACCAGATCAGCACTGTAAGAACACCCGTGGTGGCTATAAGTGCATTGATCTTTGTCCAAATGGAATGACCAAGGCCGAAAATGGAACCTGCATTGGTGAGTGTCTGGCTATTTCAGTGCCTGAGATCTGTTTACCATTTACAAGTCAAGTAAGGTATCTTACTTTTTTAAACTAATGATTTTAAATTAATGATTAGAGTAAATTTAAGCTAAGAAGGAAATCTTTCTTTCTTTGTAGGTACTCCCCACTTCTAGTGTGGTTGAGCTCTGGCGTTCTAGGGTCATGACTATACCAGGAAATGGAAGCTTACTATGGACCCTTAAGACCATTTTGAGTTCCCATCAATTATACATTTGGGTTACATAGTTTAATATCCACATGAATTAGTACTTTCTCACATCATTTCTAATATGAAATTTAGCATATATATTTAGAATTTCATGGGGCTAAGAAAAATTATGTTTGTAGAGATTTATTAAAAGTTCAAAATATTATTATTTTAAAACTAAATATTCCTTAAATGTCAAATCAATGACCAAAAATGAAACAAACTATATTTCATCCAAAGTTTATTCTTTGTGTGTTTATTCTGCACTAGTCTATTGAGTTAGCAGATGTCAAATCAATGACCAGACAACAAATTGTATTTTTCCCTAAGTATGTTCTTTGTATGCCTATTCTATACCAGCCTACCTGAGTTAGCAGAGCCAGAAACTGCAGGATTTACAAAAATAAAACATACCATTCTTGCTCTCATGTACTTAAAATCAATCTACTGTGTTAAAATACACAAGAGGAGGGTATGATTTATGGGTTAAATTAGTCTTCTCTACTCCCTCCACCAAAGGGAGAAAAAAAAAAAAAGTACGCTACAGTACAAGGCAGAATGAAGCACTATAAAAGAGATACAGATAGAATTGTACAACAGTACCCACGAGAGTCATCATATCTAATAGGAGTGACCATCAAGGGGTTCATGGAAGTGATCACATTTAAATATAGGCTTACATGGAATGTTAATCGGTGGAGGTGAGAGAAAAAGGAAAGCAAGAAAGCCCTGTTCAAGGGAGAAAGTCCTGGACTTAAGAATAAAGTGTTAAAATTCATCTTTCCTTCTTGACAGCTATCTAACTTTGGAGAAATCTTCTAATCACACAGAAATTTAAGTTTAAGTTTCTCATTGTAAAAAAGGTACTCTAAAATATTTATTGATAAAGTTTCAATATGTCTTAGATTTGTCTCAAAACAATATGATACCAATGATGGGTATAGATATAGGCAAAGGAATATTGACCACTTGTTGATATTTGTTGAGATATATGAAGGTTGAGTATACTTAAAAAAAGTATGGCAGTGGTTTGGACTATCAGATTTTAAAGACTCTTTTCAGCTTTAACACTATGGAGATAGGTAAATAATGTTCTTAATTCTTAAGAGTAGCAGCCACCTCATGGCATCATGTACAGTTATATGCAACTGTAAATATTTTGAGAAATATTGACTCGTTATGTATGAGATTAATTAGCCGTGAGAGGAGCTGAAAAATCAGAAGACTGTTTAAGAAACCACAACAAAAATATAGCTAAGAGGGGCTGGAAATGTGGAAATATAAGGTTTGATTGAAGGAAATGGAATTACCCAGTCTTGGCAACTGATGGAGGGAATAAGTTAAAGATGACTCTGGCATTAGCAGCCCGTTTGACTGGGAGCACAGGAGTCCTGCTATGCCAAATTAAGGAGTAAAGATAAGATGCTGGGGACGTGCTGGACTTGTAGGTAAAACTGGTAAAATGCAGAGGTGGAGATGTCCGGCTAGCAGCTGGAATGTGGGACTGTAGATCAGAAGCGATGTGGTACTCTTGCTCTCAATCTGCCTAAACACTAACCACTAGTATAAATAAATGGTAAAAGGAGGAAGGAGTATAGACAAGGAGGGGAAAAAAAGCTAAAAATAAAACTGTTTCCATAATAGGGAGCAGGAAGAAGAAAAGGAGCCAGTTAATAAGTGACAGAGCTGGGACTTGAACCCACAATTTCTGACTCCAAGTCATAAATTGACCTAATCTCAATCACATGGTGAGAATTGCCACTTTTGGTAATTCTACAGAATGTTAATTTTAAATATAATGACTTCAGGTTTTAAAAGAGAAAATGCTATTCCTTTTTATTGCCTCCGTGTCTGTAGATATTGATGAATGTAAAGACGGGACCCATCAGTGCAGATATAACCAGATATGTGAAAATACGAGAGGCAGCTATCGCTGTGTATGCCCAAGAGGTTATCGGTTTCAAGGGGTTGGAAGACCCTGTATGGGTAAGTTAACAGGAAATCCTACTGAGTAATAAATTACTAATGTAGTTAGCTAGCCTTACCAACTTGCTTAGGACCACTCTCTCTGTCCTTAAACAGTCTATTGCTACAGTTAGAAGGTATATAAGCTGGTTTAAGTAATTCATAATATAATTTGGATACTTCTTATTGTTTATTCTTATTATTTGGAGATTTCATCTTGAGTTCAATTTACGCTGACATTTCATATGGCAATAATCACTTACTGAGTGCTTGCTATACACCCTGCATATCAAAGTGAGGTTCTAATATAATTGCCGTGACAACTTAATTATCAAGATGATCTCATTGATTATTTCTCTATGTACAGGATGTAAACGTTTGCGTAGATACATTTTATTGAGTATGAAGTATATCTGTATGTGGTATGAAAGTTTGGGTATGAGGGATTAAAATACGAATGCCCAATTTAAACAAATTGATAATTATTACTTTAACATATATTTAGTGTGCCATTTCTTGTGCTAAAAATATTTCATTCATCTCTCCCAACTGCCTGTTTGTTTCCATCGTAGTTACAATTGAATACAAAGTAAGGCAGATTATAGAAAATACCTGTAAGAAGGTAACCATATACTTTTTAAAAAACTAATGCATTTGTAATAAAGAAACTGATCTATCAAACTATATCTTCCTTAGAATATTTAAGTGCAATAAAAGATTGTAGATTTTAAATTCTAGCTACTGGGTTTCATGCTATGCTTGTAAAACTGGTTGTCTTGGTTGTCTACTAAACAATTATTTATAACAAATTCTCCTAAGAAGACTTAGTTCTGTATTTATGGAGCCCCTAGCATAATAGTTTTCACATAGCAAATGTTGAAACATTATGAGAAACTCTTTTAAAAGCAATGCCTTTTAATAGCAGGAGTACATGGCATGTCATTTTAGTCTTCTATTTAGATATTATAATTTATATATAATTTAACATCTTGAACAACCATAGCAGTGACTTTTCAGAATGAAATATGTTTATTTGTTTACTAATTTGACCACCAATTGAATGGCAGACATTAGGTTGGGGAATAAAACAAGGAAGAAGGGTTGCTTCAAAAAGATTAAAAATATTAATTTTAATTTTTGTCTTAATAGTTTTTGAAGCAAAATTTATTACTTTTATCCCACCTTTTTATGTTGCTTTTTAAAATGCCACTGTGGTAATAGATTAAAGAATTTGGTTTTCATCCCTGGTTTTCATTCACTTTTCCAATTTACAGGAAGTGTTACAAGTATAGACTACATGCGTTAACTTAGAAATAGAAAGAAAAATAATTTTTTAAAATTATATGGGTTTGTTGAGTTTATATCTTTGTAAGAAATGATTCTGTGTCTTTGTTGCCTTCTTTTTAGTCTTTTGGGAAAAAATATGCTTGGCTTGATTGTTAATTCAAAATTATAAATTCAGAAATGACAAAAGAAAATTTAAAAGTCCATAGTTATGGCAATATTCATACATCTGAAACTTGTAATTGTATGGAAGATTAGAAATGCTAGTGATCAATATTATAACTAAATGCAAACTGAAGATGCAATTTCATTTTTCTCTCCACCAACAGAATTAAGATATACCTTACCTTTTGAACTCTGGTTTCTGTGTCTCCCAGACCACAATTTTCCATTTGACCCTTTTTGTTTCTACTGCTAGTGGCTTGATTTGGCACATGATGTCAAGCTCATTCCTGCAGTCATTTACAGATGTTTATTGAGCACCTAATTTGTGCAGGACAGTGTTCTAGATTGAGGGATTACAATGCTAAACAGAGCAGACCAGAATTTACCTTCCATGGGGAAAAACAAGAGTCACAAAACAAATACATAATACAATTTCAGACAGTGATAAGCACTCAGAGGGCTAAAACAGGGCAAGGAGAAAGAATGACCCAGTTTAGGATGGTAGCTCTATGATCCAGCCAGTCTCTCTGAGAGACTGAGCACAGAGCAGCGGCCACATGAAGGTCTGAGCAAGTGTATTCCAGGATGAGGGCAAAGTCCTTCAGAGAGGAATGCATTCACCATAATCAAGGAACAACCAAAGGGCCAGTGCTGTTGAGGCAAGTTAGGCAAAGGGTAAAGAACCATGAAAAAAAATTTATATTTTCTTTCAAATTTTTGAAGGAATGACATAGAAGGTCTTGAGCAATCAGACAAGCAATATAATACAATTATAATATTAATAACATTTGAAAAAGATCACTGTGGCTGCTGTGTGGAGAATAAAGCGTAGGAGGGCAAAGATGGATGCAGAAAGACCAAGTCACTGACATAAACATTTTAAAAAGCATAAAGGTAGTTACATACACAGAAAAATGATATCTAGACATATTAGATTGTTTCCAGTATTGTAAACCAATTAGGAAAATCAGAAATCCATCTGAAGGATCTATTTGTCAAAAGAGAGAAAGAGCAAGTTAAATAAATTTTGAAAATGTACACATATGATTCTATTAAGAGATACTATTGAGACTTTTTTATAATGGTAGTTTCATGAAAACTGTATTCGTTTGTGATTCCACACCCTTTTGCATCTTTTTTGCCAGAGGAAGATATACAATAGTTTTGTATAAAAGATATACAAACTAGGATATCTCTGTCTAGTTGAACTCAGAAATCTGAGTATAGTGTTTATATGATTTAAAATGTCAATGTTATACTTGTAATTACATGTAAAATGTATAACAAATTAGCCCAAACTAATACAACATCAAGTTTTTCTTTTGTAGTCAAGGAGACAAGGCTGAAAACAGAGTTCCTTAGATCTTGAGGCCTTCACAACTGAAAGTAAGAGAAGGATGGACTCTCACAACTAGTGTCCAAGTTTTCCGAGCCACCTGCTCCAATGTGAACATTCAAAATAAAACCTATACATGTGAAGCAAGGTTTAGGGAGAGTTACAGGATCTTTCTGTGTATTCCTAACTGAATGATTAAAGCCTTCTCAAATGTTTATAACAGTTGGGGAGAAATTACTGTATTCCTGGCCTTTGGAGGGTAACATAATGTCTTCAGGTTGTTTTGCAGACTGATTCTTTATTCCTGTGTTTTGTGTATGTATGTGTGTATGTTTTTTTTCTCTCTCTCTTTTTATGTATCGTGGCACACGAGCAGACATTAATGAATGTGAACAAGTGCCTAAACCTTGTGCACATCAGTGCTCCAACACCCCCGGCAGCTTCAAGTGTAACTGTCCCCCAGGACAACATTTATTAGGGGACGGGAAATCTTGCGCTGGATTGGAGAGGCTGCCAAATTATGGCACTCAGTACAGTAGCTATAACCTTGCACGGTTCTCCCCTGTGAGAAACAACTATCAACCTCAACAGCATTACAGACAGTACTCACATCTCTACAGCTCCTACTCAGAGTATAGAAACAGCAGAACATCTCTCTCCAGGACTAGAAGGACTCTTAGGAAAACTTGCCCCGAAGGCTCTGAGGCAAGCCATGACACATGTGTAGGTAAATGTCAGCCGTACTGCGTTTCCTTTCCGTGGGCTCCCTGACTCATCGGCGTCTCAGCATGTGCACAGCCCCTGTGATTGTTTGGGTGTGGCGAGCTACCCCTGATCTAAGGTCTGGAATGACTCAAAGTTTCAAGACATTTATTCTGGCACCTAAAACTATTACAAATTTTACTCAAACAAGTGATGTATTTACATGTGTGCATTCTAATAATTTATTGTGTTATACTAACAGTTTCTCTTTTTGACCACTCCTGAAAGTGTTGCTAAATTTAATGCTATAAAGCAATAAATTTCAGAATATGTTTTTTTTAAAAAGAGGATATACATACTGCCACGTAATATAGTACCATCCGATTGTGGCTGTACCCAATTGAAGCAAAAGCACTGGTTTAAAAACGAACGTTTTAGCTACACAGTCAATTGCTTGTTCTATATAACAGCCAACATCCCGTTGATGGTTGCCATGCATTCCCCATGGCATTTCTCAGTGTGATTATTTTGTATTTTTTTTATGTCACTGAAAATATAATGTGAGCCAGGACAAGATTAGGTTGCTTCAGTCCCTCTAAAATATGTGCTTTCAATATCTTTATTTAAACTTGCACATCTGTAATTTTGTTTGCAAAAGTGAAGTGTAATTTCCAATTTAAGTATTGAGACCTTGTTTTAATGTTAAGTTGCAAACATTACCATCTGTCATTCATTTAACTCAATTTCTGTGAGTATCCACAGTATGCATGGCATTGAGCTAGGAACCAAGGGGAATTAGCAGACAGGAATTAGCTTCGCTGTTTGTTAGATGGAAAAAAGAAAGCAAGGAAGGAAGGGAGAAGGGAATAAAGAGGGAGAGAAGAAAGGAATTCTGTTTGAATTCAAAGGCCACTCTGCAAACTTCATTTCCTTACATTTCTAAGTGTTAATTCTCTCCTAAATATGCTTTCTGTTAAACATTTCTTTTGAAAATTGTAGACGTTTTTTTCCTCCTTCCAACTTCGATTTTTGTCATTTTTTTCTACCCTTCTCCAAGCCCGTTCCTGTGTAGTTACCTTCTCAGCCGTGCTCCTGCTCAACCGTAGGTGGATGCCCCTTCTCATATCACCTCGTCTCATTTGGACCCTCAGTTCCTCTGGCTACTCAACCTTTACCCTTCGTTGTTTATGTTCATATTTTTCCAGAACTATTCTGTCTAGATAACCTGATGTACCTGAGGCTTAATATGAGGGATATGGAAACTTGTCACTTGTGATCAGCTTCCCAGAGCAGTGGACAATTCTATAATAGCGTCTGCTACTCATCAGACATTAATGGATTCATTAACAACTCTCTCCATTTTGTCCCATGTGGTCAGATACTGCCTAATCACTAAATCTGTGGGCTCTCATCTTCTTGCTAGTACGTTAAAAACCACTCTCAACCTGCTACCAACCATTCTGAGTATTGGCAATTTTTTATGCCCACAATTTTGACCTGACTCTTCACTAAAATTTTTTACTATTCTTTTACTGACAGAATTAATATCTGACATTTTGTCTTTCAATGTTTCTTCCAAATAGTCATTCCCACCAGAGAGTTTTCATACCCTACTACCATCCCACTCCCAGCCTTCATTTTAGACAAGCTCTTTCTTCTGTTTTACCTTTACCTTCCTGCCCCA
>CAUYRT010005444.1:0-13594 GCA_963574885.1 Lepilemur ruficaudatus
CTTGAGCCCAGTAGTTTGAGGTTGCTGTGAGCTAGGCTGACGCCAAGGCACTCTAGCCCAGGCAACAGAGTGAGACTCTGTCTCAAAAAAAAAATAAAATAAAATAAAAATAAAATAAAATAAATGTCAGTATCTTCAGATATACCTCCCGTAAAGTATATTAAGATATACTTCCATAGCATCCCCCAAAAAATACACATATATCATAATAATCCTCCATATGTACAATTCCTAAAGACTTCAATAATATTTTACATATGATTAAAGATAAAAATGAAAAATAAGAGTAATTACATTGAAGCATTGCTCTATCATTTTAAAATAAGATTGCCAATTGTCGCTAATAATCAACCCTAACCAAGTTCCATTCATAAGGAGTTTAAGTAATAAAGTAGAATTCAAGCTTCATATGCTAGAAATTCAAGTCCCACAGCTGTAATTAGAGCAGTAAATGTCTAGCAAATTTATTCTTTCAAATATCACCTTATTCAGAGCAGAATGGCTATTAATCAATAAGGTCAAACTTGTCCCAGTTGATGTGATCCATTTGTAGAAATTACGGAAGTGATTTTAGGGCCCAATTATATAGTCTTAGCTCACACAAAACTTGCAAGGAAGTCAAGGTGGTTAATTGTACATACTGAAAGTATAGAGTCAAACCCAAAGGAGCATAAAAATATAGTGGAAATAAACATTTAGAATTCTGAACAATTACAAAAGCAAATACATTCCATTCACAATAGCATCAAAAGAATAAAATAGTTTGATCAGATCCCATTTGTTTATTTTTGTTGCTGTGGTGATTGCTTTGGGGGTCTTCTTCAAGAATTTATTGCCTAGGCCGATGTCTGAAAGGGTCTTCCCAACATCTTCTTCTAGGACTCTTAAGGTTTCATGCCTTAGGTTTGAGTCTGTTAACCATCTTGAGTGTATTTTTGTGATAGGTGAGAGGTAGGGATCCAGTTTCATTCTTCTGCGTGTAGCTATCCAGTTTTCCCAGCACCATTTATTGAAAAGCGATTCTTTTTCCCAATGTATATTTTTGTCTGGTTTATCAAAGATGAGATTACCATATGCAGATGGTTTCATCTCTGGAATCTCAGTTCTGTTCCAAAGATCAATGCTTCTGTTCTTGTGCCAATACCAATAATTTGATTATTATTGCTTTATAGTACAGCTTGAAGTCTGAAAGACTGATGCTTCCCGGTTTGTTCTTTTTGCTTAAGATTTCTTTGGCTATACGAGGTCTTTTCTGTTTCCATACAAAGTGAAGAATTATTTTTTTCTAGATCCGGAAAGAATGATGATGGTACTTTGATGGGGATTGCATTTATTCTGTAGATCACTTTAGGTAATATTGACATTTTAACAATATTGATTCTACCAATCCATGAAAAGGCAGATTTTTCCATCTTTTTCCATCTTCAAAACATAAATTTGCATATTTCTTTTGGTCAACCTGGTAGTGTGTAGCAAAGTCTTTTAAACTTGCTCATCCTTGGACCCAATGATTCTATTTCTAGGAATATATCCTCACAAAATAAATAGTGAAACATATTCACAGGGTTTTTCATTGTTGTGTTTATAAATATAAACAACAGCAGTCATTATAAAAAAAAATCTTCTGAGAAATGTAACAAACATACCAGCTCATATTTCTGCTATAGAAGGTATAACACTATAAGAAGTCATAGACATGGCTATATGCTTACTTAATTCCACTTCCCTACTTTTTACATGGAACATGTATAGGCAGTATGGTGTAGAAAAAGGTTTTGACTTACTTGGCCTAAGAGTCAGAATGCCCGGGTTTTGCTATGAGTTAGCTGAGTAAATATAAGTATGCAAATATATGGCATTATTAAAATACTAATGTTAGAGAGTAGAAAAATCTGTGAAGTCCTTTATCCACCTATGTGTTTTATCTTCACAACTGATGTTATAAATAAAAAGTCCTATATCCAGTGGAAGAAGGAGGGTACATTTTTGTAATTTCACTGAAATGAAATGCCAAACAGTAAAATCTAGAATGCCTTGACATTGATATAAAACAATAAAATAATTTGAATAGGGTATACTTCTCAATTATTACTGTTTGAAGTTTATTCAAAAGAAGTGTTTACTCATATAAGGATGGACAGAGGGTAATTGGGCTTGAATGTAGGCTAGCACTTAGGTGGAGAGTCAGTGCAGTTCAATAGACCCTTCTGTGATGCTGGAAATTCTCTATCTGCACTGTGCAATACAGTAACTACTAACTGCACTTAGTTGTTGAGCACTTGGAAGGTGGCTATTGCAACTGAGAAACAGGATTTCTCATTTTATTTAATGCTAAGTAATTTAAATTTAAATAGCCACCTGTGGCTAGTGCTATCTTACTGAACAGTGATGTTGTAGAATTAAGCACAACAAATAGGATCTTTTATTTAATGTGGCTTTCATTTTAAGCATCTCTGATGAATTAGGGCAAGAAGGGGAATATTCTTTGTGAAATTTCCCTTCCATCTACAGAAATACTGATCAGAGAAATCCTTTGATCCTGATATAAGTCCAAGATTTTCTAGAGAAGTCTTCGTCTCAAATATTCTATAGCACTGCTTGCTTAAGAATTCTAATGTTCATTCATTTCCTCACTTATTAAAGAACTTACCTTGAATATCTTTGTGTCAGACATTGTACTTGACATTGAAAAGATAATGACAGTCCAGACTCCCTAGATTCTGTGCTTCCTTGGAATGTGTTTAAGAGTCAAGTGGTGCAGAGCAGATGTTACAGAGGAGGGGTGAGAAAACGCTTTGCGGAGATGGATACACTGAGATAAACCTTAAAAAAATAGTGAGTGTTAAATAGGAGGCTGGGGAAGGGAAGATCTAGAAAGAGGGAACAGTATGGAAAAATCAGGGAGGGAAGAAAATCAGAAATCTTTGGAAATGTAAGTTCTTCATAAAAGCGTAATAAGAGAACTCAGAAAAGCATTTGGGGACCAGATCATTTTGGTTGTCACATCATCATCACATCTTCACCATCATCATCACATCATTATCATCATAACCACAATAGCCATATAATGATCACTTAGCATTAGGGCAAGTATTTTTCATGCATTATTTATTTTTTATCACAATCTATGAAGCAAATACTGTCCTCATTTGTTGATGAGACAATTACACTGCCAATAAGTGTACAGCTGGGATGTCAGACTATTAACATGCTGAGTCTCCACTTGTGTTGAGTTCGTATCTGCTCTTATATGGAATTTAAACTACTTTATCCTGAATACTCTGGAAAACCATATGCATTTGAAGAAGTTAATGGCAGCAGCACAGAAAATAGACTAGAAGTAGGCATACTGGGAGACAGAAATGAGTCCAGAAGTTCATGTTACAATCCAGAACAAGGATAGGAGAGGTTCTGTGATAAGGGAGAGAAAGTAGAATTTGAAAAGGAGTAGATCTGAGAAGTGTTTTGTCAGTTGCCTATCTTTACAGTAAGTCAGGTAGAGAACATCTGATTTACTTTTTTAATCCTCGTTGAAAATTGTCAATTACTACATGCAGCACTACAGCAGGATTGTTGTGGCCAAGGAAACTGAGCATATCTTATAATATGCGAATTTTTCAAACAAGACCAGCCTGCATAAATCATCCTGTTGGAAGCAAGTGCCACTACATCATCTTTGTTCTTGAAACGTGTGGCACGTCAAAATATTGTTTGGGGATGTAATGTAACTGAGGTGGGAACTTAATATTTATGAAATTTCTCCTTTCATTAAAATCTTAGTGTGCTTTGATTTTGACAAATAGTGATTTTTTTTTCTATCCCACATACAAGAATTTTTAAAGTATGTAATTTTTTATGATTTAGGAAGGTCAAAAAATAGTTCCCTTCATCATTGTGGAAGCAGTCTTCTAGTTGAATTTACGACTTGGGTACATTATTATTCTCCTGTCTTTGCCCCTTTTAGTGGGACTTTTTTTTTGTTTGGCAGTATATCCTGGTTCACTGGTGGGTTGGAAGATAGTAGCAGTTGTAGCTCCAGCATCAGAGCCCCCATTATTGTCCAGGAAGAAATTACTTTTGATATCTTCCAAAGTCTTCTGATCACTGCAGTCAGAGAAGAGTGTTGGGAAAATGCAGAAAAAAAGGTAGAGGAAGCAGAGGGTGGGCTGAAAGGAGGAGAAAGGTATTGCTGGGGAGATGGGCATTAGCCTGACTGTAAGGCAGGCACAGCAAGCCAAAGTGGGTGAGGAAGAAGTAGCAGCCCTTTGGGCAATGTGCTGATCGAACCCCAAACATACAAGGACCTAGAGGAGTGCATTATGTGAGAGTTCGTGAGTTCTCTGACAATAAATTAGAACACTTCCTAAGTGCCAGATATTGTTCTAAGTGCTTTCTGTTTAACTCATTTAGGTCAATTAATCCTCTTTTCGAGAACAGTACTGGCACATGGAAATCACTGAGAAATACAAGTAGTTATTCTCTCTCTGTTAATCCCCACAACCACCCCATGAGCTGGGTATTTTTATCATCTTTATTTTATGGATGAAGAAATTAGACCAAAGAAATTAAGTCCTCTCCCAAAGAACATATGGTTAGTAAGAGAGAAAGCTGTATTTACT
The DNA here is from genome assembly GCA_963574885.1 of Lepilemur ruficaudatus. Classification (NCBI taxonomy): domain Eukaryota; kingdom Metazoa; phylum Chordata; class Mammalia; order Primates; family Lepilemuridae; genus Lepilemur; species Lepilemur ruficaudatus. The sequence goes on from CAUYRT010005444.1 coordinate 4,620, forward strand.
AAGCTCAACCACTGCATCATCATGCCTAGTCTTAATCTATGTAAAGTCTGTTGTATTTAAGGAGATGATACTTGGAAAGTGTTTGCAATGTCCGTAGCATATAGTAAACCCTTACAAATGTTAGCAATTATTATTATGTAATGATACTTAGAAGACTTTCCTGTTATTTATGTCATTCTGCATGACACTGCTCAGAAATAGTAAAACTATTTTTAGGGCAGCTTTAGATTTTTCTTATGTACACTGTGAATAAAGCTTTCTTTAGGAGCATGCCCTTATAAATCGGAGGAACTTTCTTTGAACCCAAATACTATCTGTCAGTTTGACTGGCACAATTGAAGTTTTCACCTCAAAAAATGTGCCTCATTGAAATGTTCTATATACATGTCTATACAGCTCTGACCTTCTGACAGAAAATGACTGCTGCTAATGGTACTAATGAGAGCAAATGAAATCCCCTTCCACTCTTGGTATTTGAATAATATGTCAATTTGTTCATTGCCGTCTTGCTAGGAATTAAATGCTCTGACATTTTTATAACCTAAGGGAGCTAGTGAGAGGTTGGCAGCCAAGAAAGGGAATCAGGCCAGAGGCTGGCCAAGGCACAGTCATAAGGGGGTGGATGGGTAGCAAAGTCAAGGTCAAGTGGATGGTTCCAGGCAGAACCCAACCAGACCCTAGAACAAAGTCAGGTACAAATTTGGGTTGTGATCTCTTTTCCCTATAATGTGGGTTAGTTGGGGGTAGGTGGGTTGTTATCCTTTGCACAGAAAGCATATTATGGAAAATTAATTGGCTTGAAATCTAACAGATAAGAAAGTCAACAGATGCAGAATTAAAGATACTTATACATTATAGATACAGGCAATGCAAGAACAAGGCCTCTGTTGTACTAGATTTCCCGGGGAGAATGATACTTCCCCGGGTTGTACATGATACGTAAGAAACAGGTCAGGCAGAGGAAGTTTGAGGACACCATGGCTCAAGACACCAAATATGTGAGGAATCTAGAGGGGTTCAGGAGATTGCAGAAGAGAGGGGAAAGGAAAAGCCTCAAGTCTGAGTAACCAGAAGTTGCTGTGGCATCTGCATTTGCAGTGCTTAGAGCTCCTTTTGTCTTTTTCTTTGACCTGAGAATTCAGAGGGTTTTAGCCAATGCTGTAACTGGGCCAGTGTGCCAGGCTGGCCACCCCAATAAAAAGACAAGGAAGCATCAGGAGACCTCTCACCACTCTGCTACTGGGGAAAGGCAGGCTCAGGTGTGGAGGTGGAGAATCTATCCCTAGGGGTTTGTCCCTTGCCGTGTCACCCCCATCTCAGATGGTTACTTTACCATGAGATTAAATGGCGATAGTTTCTTTCAACTATTAGGGAACGCGTTGATAATGTTAGTGATTCACGAGGTCTCTGAAGTAATCTCTGCAAATGTTATGTGCAGTTTATTACCTGGAGAAGTAACAAGCTTTTATTAACCATGATAATTAAATTTGTATGGTGACTTGCTATTTGCAAAGGATTGCGATTACATTATATTTGACTCTCCTACAATCCTGGAAGGGAAATGACACCATCGTTTCCTTTTTAAGGGTCAAGAAAATCAAGCTCAATGACTTTCTTAGAGACACTGGGTTTGATAGCAAAGCATAAATTTTAATTTACTGGTTTACTAATGCATGCTGCTTCACTCAACACCCTCTCATCTTTAAAAGTAAAAATGTCCTCAGCTATTTACCTTTAGAGAATCTCACTATTACAAATAAAGAGCGCTTTCATTTACTCAGATTTTTCACATTAAATCCTCTCTTTCAAAAATACTTTCAAGGTAGTTTATGTACACAGTAGATATTTAATAAGTGTTAACTGCCTGATTATTGTCTCTTTGTGTTCCTCAGAAGTAATTATTCTGATTCTCTCACATTTGAGAAGGTTGTTTATTTTGGAGTAGAAGAGAATAGTCAGCAATTACAATTCCCCATATGGGAAACTAATGTGAAAAAAAATGTGAAGCAGTTATTTTTACCTTAAGAAAATAATCTAACTTCTAACATCTAAATGAGCAAACTTAAAATAGCTCGAATGGACAAAACCACTTTGAAGGCAACAAGGCAGACATTTTATATGTATGCAAAACCAAAAAAAGAAAATTTCTATGCGGCCCCAAACTACTCTGCCTTCCATATCCACGCAACAACCAAACAATATGCAATTTTATCTTGCCTATGAAACGCCCTGCTATATTCCTAGGTGTGTTTTGTCTCTGTATCACACACTACCTGTATTCTTTCCAACCCTCTGTTACCCAACTTTGCCCTTGAGTTTAGCTATCTTTCTTCCTACTAGAGATATAAATAATACTCTTACCCCTGTCTAATTCTCTGTGAGAACCAGTTTTTCAAATCTGGGCGGGAGAGAAGAAGCCAGAGCAGGTGATTGTCAGCAACAGGTTTTTCCAATTTGGCTAAGCTGACGTTTTTACCGGATCTAATCTTGCTGCCATTTGGGCTTCCTTTTGCTTATACTTTTTCTCGAAGTGTAAAAAAAAAATCCCATACTGGAATTGCAACATTTATTGCCTTTGCTATTTAAGATTGTATTAAAACAACCCTTTGGGTTTAAATATTCTCTTCTGATAATAACGCTAAGATCTTGGATTCTTTTGGTTACGTTAGGGTTGGGCAAGAAAAGAAGATTAACATAAAGAGAGAGGAACTCTTCTTACCAGCTCTTAAATATATTATAAAGCCATAATTATAATTAAGTTGAACTATAATTAAAAAGGGTGTTAATATAGACAAAACTGTGGAATATACACAAATGCTACCATATGTATTAAAATATGCTAGAGAAGGTGGTATTAATCCATACCAACAGGGAAGATTATGCAGTAAATAGTATTGGGAAGAAAAACGTCTTCATTCATACTACAAAATAAATTCGAGCTATATCAGTGTTAAATACTTATAATAAATAAAACTGTCAGGATTAATAGAAAATAAAGATGAATTTTAAAACAGCTTTATTGCCATGTATTTGACAATAAACTACACTATTTAAAGTGTATAGATTAATAAAATAAATTAATAAGTTTTGACATACTATGTATACCCTATGTCACCTTTAGAATCAAGAGAGTGAACATATCCATCATCCCCAAAAGTCTCCTTGAGCCCTTTGGTAATGCCTTCCTTCCACCCCTCCCCATTCCCAAGCAACCGCAGATCATCTTTCAGTCTCTATAGATCAGTTTGCATATTCTAGAGTTTATATAAATGGAATCATAGAGTACATACTTTTTTCATCTGGTTTCTTTCGCTCAATACAATTATTCTATGACTCATCCATGTTGTATGTATTAATACATTCATGTTTATTACTTTATTACTTGTCAAAAAATGCCATTAACAAAATTGCAGGTTAAATGATAGTCAAAGAAAATATGTAAATAATAGCTAACAATGCTAAGAACTTGCTACAGGTAAGGCATTGAAAACTGTGATGTATCAGCCCTTGCAATAGTCCTAAAAGGTAGACACCATCATCCCTGTTTAAGGAAGCCCAAGGCCACAGTCTGTGCACATAACCACTGTTCTGTGCTGCCTCCCTGTGTGGAGAAGGGGCATATATTAATATTACATGCAGGTGGTATACTTGTCAAAATAAAGTTTAATATCCTCATGTAGAAAATTATGTGAAACATAATAGAAATAATTTATATGATGTGTATGTCTAATATACGTATGTGAGATGGTAGATCAATAACCTTACTATTAATATATAAAAAATGTGTGCAAATATGTAGAAAAATATTAAGACAGTGGTAAAATGGGAAGGGACATAAATAGGTAGTTCACAACCCCCCCAAATAAAAATATATGAAAAATATTAAAATTCACTTTTAATCAAAGCAATTAAATATAAAATCACACTGTAACACTTATTAAATTAGAAAATATTTTTAGATATGTTGCTGTTGGGTCATTTGCTTTATTTTAATAGTAGTTTTATGTAATATTAATGAAGTTGGAAACCATTTTCCTATTTTATTGGTAGAAGTATAAATTAATACAATAATTCTGAAAGCAATTTGGCATATCTGTATGCATCAGTGACTTGAAAATAATTACACTTTTTGATAAAAAAATTATTTTTTGAATCACCTAAAGAAATAATCTTAAATGGATACAGAGATTTATGTACAGAGGGTCTTTATATAGTATGATCTATAGCCGTGAAAACTTGGAAACAACCAAATGTCTTACAACAGGAAAATTATTAGCTAAAGTCATTCCATAGCTAGAAAATCCTGTGCAGCTACTAACGGGGTGTTTCATAAGCACTGTCACAAACTACTGGTAGGAGTGAGAATTACTACAAATTTTCTGGAGAGCAGTTTAATAATATTTTTAATAGACTTAAAATGCTTGTGACCACTAACCTAATAATTCTACTTTTAGGAATGTCTAAAATGAAAATATTTTTACCCCAAAATTTATAAACAAGAGTATTAATCACAGTATTATTTAAATATGAAATTTTTAAAACAAACTAAATGCCTACAAATGGGGAACTGTTCAAATAAATTATGGTACATTCACATGATGAAAGCCATTTAAAATGTCTTATAAAAATATTCAGTGAGAGACAATATGCTTTTCATAAAATACCGTCTACCCAATCCCCATCAAAATACCAATGTCATATTTCACAGATCTAGAAAAAATGATTCTATGTTTTGTTTGGAACTAGAAAAGAACCTGAATAGCGAAAGCAATCTTAAACAAAAAGAACAAAGCTGGAGGCATCACATTACCGGACTTCAAACTATACCACAAGGCTATCGTAACCAAAACAGCATGGTATTGGCACAAAAATAGAGACATAGACCAATGGAACAGAACAGAGAACCCAGATATAAAATCAATGGGAATAATATGTAGAGGTTTCAGTTATATTCAGATTAAAATAACTCATTTTAAAATTTCTTAAAAATGTTTGCAAAAGACAATTGTCAGTATGTTATAGAATTTAGTGTCTCAGTTAAGTGAGTCCATGGTTTATACATTCAATAAAAATGGAGTATGTTTTACTTATAATAAAATGAACAGATCTGGAAAAAAAAACAGACAAGAAGAATATGAAACAAAAAATTAATAGTGTGGTTTTTATCTTCTTTTTTATAATTTTTGGAATTTTTCTATATATTAATAATGATGAATTGGGGTAAAAATGAGAAAGGGATTTTGAGAAAGGGAAAAAACAAGGCCTTTTCTTTAATTTGTGAAAAGTAATACAAGAGAACAGAAGGTAATTATCACATGTCAACGACAGAAACTCACAGGTACAATAACAAACATTCTACAAAATCATCTCACTCAGTTCTCATGAAATTACATAGGGTGGATTATTGTGTCCACTTTCAAATAAGGAGCTTGAAGGTAAGAAAAACTTAAGTTATTTGCTCAAGAACAAGTAGTTAGTATATGGCAGCATGGAAATTTGAACTAAGGTATGTCTAACTCCATCGCCAAATCTCCCCTCCAAAATATTTTGTTTCTTAAGCTCCTATGACTACTTTATCTGCAGTCAAAGAAGAGAGAAAGACATCTGTGCTTCTGTGTGGGAGAAAAAGCAAAGGAACAACTTAAAAAGTTACGATACCTTCCGAATTAAACATCTAGATGACAAGTTGCTGTTATCTCCCTTGAGAACACTGCTTTGAGAAAAGCTAACAAAGAGAACAATATGTCAAAGTGTGTGCCTGAGCTAAAATGTTGGATATTTTCCATACTTTAAAACAAGGTGTAGAATTCAAATATATTAAAATAATTTCGCACTCAAACTTTTAAATTTTTTTGAAGGAGGTTGGACACATTCCCATATTTGGCATTCAAAGAGTATTTTCAACAGCATACTAGGTGCTCTCAAAGATACAAAAGTAAACACAGTCTAATTTAGGACATGAAAAAAAGCAGAAGATGGGAAATTCAAGGTGGAAAGACATAAATGGCAACCAGAAATAATAGTCTTTGTAGGTCTGGCAGTCCCCCAGCCAAAGCAGACAATTTAAAAGAAACCTAAGGTTATTTATACCTGCTGAAGATTTACTCTCCCTAGTGATTAAACCTCCAGGACACACTAGATAAGTTTAACAGAGCTTTAAGACTTCAAGTTTTGTATTTCCTTAACCTTGTTGTTTCTTGTCCTTGGTTCTGCATGAAAAAATTCATCTCTCCACAGTTCCAAGGAATAATTCCAAAAATAAGTGTAGGCATTTGCATTAACCAGGACATTATGTCCCTAGTTTGCTTTCCAAAGCCTACAGGATGTACAAGTTGCTCTTGAAGTCTGTCCACAGCACTACAAATGCAAGTTCTACATTTGTGCCCCAGCTGAGTGACTGTGCTTGGCAAAGGAGCGCTTAGTAGATAATGCCCACAGAGGAACTGCTGCATGAACATTTGTAGTGAAAAACGCTAACAAAGCCTTGGGATTTATTTAGCACAATTTCCTTAATTCTTCATTCAGAAGAAGTAAAATTCCATCCATTAGGTAATGTATGTAAAAGAGCTTTAAACTTTAAGTGTTAAAGCAGTACACAATTGCTGGGGACTCTGACCTGAGAATGGCCAGCCTATATCCTGGTCAGTCTGGAGCTAATTGCTTCTAATTATTTCACAGGTCAGAAGTATTGCGTTGTGGCCCTTTGTGTCTTCTGACAAAAACTGAGGAAGCATGGCAATGTAGGATGCATATAGACCTTGGAGTCAAATTTGGTTTTAAATAGAGTGATTTCCATTCAATACCTGGCTCTGGGACCTCTCTGAGTCCACATGTCCTCATCTGGATAACCCATTTGTCTGCTGGGACTTCCTAGCCCCTTGAGGATTCACCTAAAGTTGGTTTGAACCAATTTGTACCCTTTCCACAATGTTTGTATATTCTTAGGGTTACTGTCCCCTAACCTGTTACTCCTCTGACAGTAATGTCTATGCATGTTGTGTTCTCCTTTCCCCCTTTATCAAACTGCAAGTGGAACTCTTCCCCCTCAAGTGTCCACCAAAGAATCCACTCACATAGGTGCATCCACTAACTGCACTGAAGGTTGGGGTTGGCAAGGACTGATGGGATTGAGGAGGCACACAGCCTCTGTCGTCTCTCCAGTGAATTCTATCTTACTTCTCCTTTTTTCACTGCTCGCATATGTCTGCTGATTGTTTCTTAGGAACATAAATATTTTCCCTCTTACTATGCAGAGAAATTTAGCTCTCTTCTGTTCTTGTTCCAAACTTTCATACTCAAATGCATCCAGGAACCCAGAACAAAGGGCCTTTCCATGGCCTCCACAAAAGAGAGTCAAGGTTATAAATAGAGAGGAAAAAAGTTTTCCATTATCTTTTTGAGTAGTAATAATAAGACCTATCTTGCTATTTCCCAAGATTTGTGTGAATTTTAGATATAAGGAATGTATAATACTTTGCACAATGTATGGTACATAGTAAGTGTATCAGGTATGATGATGATGGTGATGATGATGATGATCCTGTATTGGGTAGCCAGTGTTTACAGTAAGTAACTGTACTATCACTTATCACAATGATAATTAATTATTTTTGTAATCATGTTTTACTGTCTCCCCCACTGTGAGTTCCCTGAGGGCAGGAGCTATTTCTGTCTTGTTTACCACTGTGTATCACCAGTGCATCATACAGCACATGGCCCACATTTTTAACTCATTATTGCATTAATGAGGAGGTAAATGGACAAGTGGACAGTGTTAGATGTAGAGGACTTTTCTCTTTCCTTAAAGTTGTAATTTTATAGAAGGAAGAAGTGACAGGGCAAGTGAGAGATGGGGAAGACACGATGTTCTTAGAATGTTGTCAGTTCTCTTAGAATTTGGAAAAGATTAGCAAAGTCTCAATTTATTTATTCACTTTTTATTTCTGTGCATTTTCTGCTCTCACCACCAAATTAGTCTCTTCCCTATCTGTGATAGGTTTCTCAGTCTGATTGAAGCTGAAAAAAAAAAAAGAGAATAGAATATTTGTTTGTCTGGCTCCACATTGTCTCACTAACACAAACCATGCTCATTAGGTTTTCAGCCTAGTCTGGGAAAACCTATCTTACCCATAATTTATTTGAAATAGTTGGGGTTTTTTTTCCCCCTGATACTTTTCCATGGCAGATATTTTCTTTTTCACCTACCTTGCTGGATCACTTAATAATCTAACTTTAATGCTATAGCATTTTCTGAACAGGGGAATGTTCTCAGTGCTGTAATGAAGCTTGTAAATTAACTTTAGGAATATAACTCATTCTTGTACTACAAAGTCACCTGTATATGCCGAGACAGTGTGATCTAAAGCAAAGACACTGGATTTGCAGTCACTCTCCTCTGTGATCCTCCTTTTCTCGTCTAAAATGAAATGTCTGGGCTAAAGAAACGGATTTCAAACAGTAGCAAGGTGTGGGAGCCAGACTGGGCTGGGTTCTTCTTTCCTTCCCCTGCCAGAGAGCAACTCCCCACTTATCTGTTTTAGGTATTTGACTCAGGTTGAGGAATTCATTTGAATAAAAAATCTATGGCCAAAATAAAAATCAGCAAGCTGGAAAAGAGACCCTTCTAATAATCCCAAGCAAAAAAATTAAACCACCCAATAAATAATTTCTGAGTCTAACGTGCTATTCTTATGCTAGTAGGACTACCATATAAAATACAGGAGGCCAAATACCAGATTTTAACAAGGGAGCGAACACTGGGGAATTGGGGGGTAGGGGGTAGACCCAAGTCTGAGCGACGTGGGGGGTCAATGTGGAGGGGTGGGATACGCTTGAAAAGTAGTTGGGGAGTGGAATTAGGGGTCTCAATAGGGGAAAGGAATTCCTCAAAAACTGATTCATGTGATTAACTGTACACCTCAGTAAATTCACTGAAAATCATTTAATTGTACACTTAAAATGAAGTGTTGGTTGTA
>CAUYRT010005445.1:0-47823 GCA_963574885.1 Lepilemur ruficaudatus
TATATGGCCGGGCGCGGTGGCTCACGCCTGTAATCCTAGAAAAAATTAGCCGGGCATGCTAGTGCATGCCTTAGTCCCAGCTACCCGGGAGGCTGAGGCAGAAGGATCACTTAAGCCCAGGAGTTTGAGGTTGCTGTGAGCTAGGCTGACACTACGGCACTCTAGCCTGGGCAACAGAGTGACACTCTGTCTCAAAAAAAAAAATTGTAAACAGTGGCAGAGTCTTCCCAGAGTGTTCACTGCAACACACTTAATGCCTGGCCCAGCTCCTCTGCCTAATCTCGAGCTGCTGCCTGTTAAAGAGCCACCATCTTCCAAATGGGGCAGGAAGTAAGAGATGACCTTCCCCACTTTCTATATTTTGTGACACTGGAATCCCCACAAGTAGTGCCTGGCCATAGCTAGATAGATGCAACAGATATGTCCCAAGGCCACACAATCACTATCCCGGCCTAATAGACAATGGTGTGCATTACTTTGATGCTAGGATTAACTGTGGTTTGATTGTGGGTGATACAACTACGGTGATACAACAAGAAATACCTTGCCCGGCATGGGCTCGAGGATTAGCACTCCACCTCCAGGCCACAGTTGGGTGCAACTGATGAGGAGAGGAGGGGCCCTAACCACTTTCTACACCTTTTATGCTGCACCTCCCATTCTGTCAAGGCCCAGGTGTGTACCCCACACATCCACTTCGAGGGTGGAGGGGTCACCTTGGCTCTAGACAACTTCAGGGGCACTTGATGCAGAGGAAAACCTATCCTAGAGGTGCGCCCCTGTTCCTTGTGTGGATTAGTATAAAATATATATTTGGTCTTCAATTCTGTCTGCTGGCATACAACTCCTAAAATCACTGGAACCTGCAAAGTGATGTCTTTTTTTTTTCTTTTAATTGAAGCAGGGTCTCACCATATTGCCCAGGCTGGTCTCAAACTCCTGGGCTCAAGTCATCCTCTGGCCTCAGCCACAGGAGTAGCAGGGATTACAAGCACGGGCCACTGGGCCTGGCTACAATGATGTCTTTTTGTATGTTAATGATAGACTGATGGCTGGCAGCCTCTAGGTAGCTCCAGGATGGGGCTGGCCCCCAGAAAGGCCAAGGCAGGATTAGAGAGAGGGTTGGGACTTAGCTCTACCACCCAAACTCGAGGGTGGGGAGAGAGGCTAAAGGTTAAGTTGATCCCCAATAGCCAATGGTTTAATCAAGCATGCCTATGTAATGAAGCCTCCATAAAACCCCAAAAGGATGGAGTTCCAAGAGCTTCCATATGGCTGAACATGCTGAGGTTCCTGGAAGGCTCACTCAGGGAGGGCCCTGGAGCTCCGCGCCCCTTCCCCATACCTTGCCCTACGCCTCTCTTCATCTGTATCCTGTGTAATATTCTTTATAACACACCAGTAAATGCAACTTAAGTGTTTCCTTGAGTTCTGTGAACCTCTCTAGCAAATTAACCAAACACAAGGAGGGGGTGATAGCCAGCTGGTCAGAAGCACAGGCGAAACAACCCAGGCTTGTGATTGGCATCGGAAGTGGGGCAGTCTTGTGAAACCAAGCCTTCACCCCCGTGGGATCTGACACTAGCTCCACTAAGATCACATCGGAATTGAATTGGGTGGGAGGACACCCAGCTGGCATTCGCTGTAGAACTGATCGCTTACATGTTGGTGGGAAGAACTCCCCACACATCTGGTCACAGAAGTCTTCTGTGGGGATTATTGTTGAATGAGAGAAAATAAAAAACACTTTGATTTCGTCTTTGAGTGTTTTCCACTCACAACTAGGAAGGCAGGGATGTTAGGAAAAGGTATCCCCTCCATAAACATTCTCACCAAGGTAGAAAAGCATCAAGGATGGTGATTTTCAGTCTTTCCCGTGTGCTATGAATCACCCAGGGATCTTGTTAAAATACAGATTCCAGTTCAGTAGGGCCAGGGCAGAGCCTGAGAATCAGAATTTCTCACCAGCACCCAGAGGTGCAGATGCTCTGGCTTGGGAACCACATTTTGAGTAGCAAAGCCTCAGGGCATGGGAGGCTCACAGTCAATGTTGGCTAAGTAATTAGAAATAGATAAATTAATACATTAATATACCAATGAATAAAACAGGGGGAGGTAGGTTAGGATAAAAATGCTACTAAACAAGGCTAGACTAGGTTTAGAGACTATGCCTCCAGCCTCCCTTCCTTGACATTTATCCTCTTATCTGTTCCCTTTTAATTCCTTCTGTTCTCTCTCTCCTCAGTGACAGGGCAGTGAAAAGATCAAGGTTGCTACTTCAGGTATACGCTCTGAGTCTCCATGTCCATATCTGTAAAATTGGAATAATATTGCCTATCTTACAGCCATCCTTCTTTACCCAGCCAGCAAGGGCTAACTGACTCATAAGAGTTGTTTAACAAATGATGGCTATTGACTAATGAACTTGAAGAAATAACAGATTCCTGTCTCCCATGAAGAAGGGACAGGAAAGGAAATATTCCTTGTATGTCTCATGCTATCACTGTGCTACATGCTTCAATCAATTGCCTTACTTCTAAAGCATTTTGAGGTCCACAGTGTTATACCAGTTTCACAGATGGGGAACCGAGCCTTAGAAAGAACAAGAGGCTTTTACCTAAGCTCACAAGGCTGAGTAAGTGGCGGGGATGGGTTGCGTCTGATTCCAAAGCCTCACTCTTTCCCCACATCCTGCCTCCCCCCGTGCCCTGGTGGCGGGCAGCCTGCCCCTTTGAGCACAGCCCTCCGCAGCCAAAGGCTCTGATTCCCACCCGCGTCCAGGGCTCATTCCTTGGCTGTGAAGCAGACAGCCTGTTTACATGACACAGGTCTGGGATGGCAAAGTCCTCAGTGCCTGTTTGTCTGCTTTTGCCTTCTCCTCACTCGCAGACCTTTGGTGAGTCAGTTATGGTCAAATCCAAGGACAGTTTGTGCCGAGCTCACTCCAACTTACCGGGAAGGTGTCTAAAGCCCTGAAGGTCACTGGGTGAAAGTGTCAATGCAGACAGACAGACGACCTCTCACCTCCTTGCAGCAGGGAGGTGTTTGTTGAGCCGAGGGTGCAAGGGCATCCTCTTCAAGTCCCAAACAGGCCTGAATCACCAGCCCCACTTTCCAACCACAGATGTTTTCTTGCTCACAGCCAGGTTCCAAGTGGGGCAGGATCTGCCGGATTGAGCTCTAGAAGAAAGAGAGAGGAAAGAAATGTGAATCTGACATGTTGTTTTCATCGCTATAATCCTGGCTTCCTAGTCCATAGCCCAATCCCGCACCTATGTTCCCCCTCCTGCAGCGGAGATGGCTAACTGCTCCCCACAGATTCCTGCTCCCTTTCCATACTGCAGAATTGTAACTGGGGAGTTGCTGCCATGTCAGTGACCGCATGTCCCAGTGCCCCTTGCATCTTGTGGGGGCCATATGACCACTTCATGCCAATGAGCAGAAATGATGGGTCTCACTTCCGGGCCAAGATATGCCTTCTCTACGCTCTTCTCTCACCCTAGAGGGGAAAGAAGCCACAGGAAAGAGGTTGGGTTTCTGACTCACCATGTGGAAGGCTTCCTAGGAGACAACTAGGAACACCCACATAGACATCTTGGTGAGTGAGAAATAAAGTGTTATTATTTTTAAAGCCACTAAAACTTTTGGATTTGTGTAATACAGATAATATTGCTCTCATTCGTGTACGTAGAGTTGAGATAGTAGCATGAGCACTTATTGGACCCTGGGCACTGTGTGCAACTCCCTGTGCTCAGAACTTCGTCACTATAATTTCATGAATCCTCCTACGCTGCCAGCAGGAATCGTAATCCCCATTTTAAATGCTAGAAACCTTGGCTCTGGGGTGTTAAGTCATCTGTTCTAGATCATATAGTTAGGAAGTGGCAGACGTAGGATTCAAACAAATTTCTAGCTGATAACAGGTGCAAGAAGCCCTCCCTTTTGCCACTTCTAAAACAGCACCACCCTTAAGGTCCATTGGAAAGAAAATAATTCTGCAGCCTCAAGAGTCCCTCGTGAGCCAAAGTCCATTTTGATCTCAAGTCATTTATGGGTGACCCAGCAGAGCTCACATTCCCCTCTCCTGTAGACCCCAACTGGGGCACAGGGAAGATCATGGCAGGAAGAAAGAGTGACAGGTGGTTCCTTATCCTTCTTAATCTGGCCAGCCATGGGACAAAGGGAGCCCTCAGAGGAGTGAGAAATATGCTTCCTTTGGGAGGCCAAGGTAGGAAGATCTCTTGAGGCCAGGAGTTCAAGACCGACCTGAGCAACATAGCAAGACCTTGTCTCTATAAAATTTTTTTTTTTAATTAGCCAGGCATGGTATAGTCCCAGTACCTCTGGCTGAGCCAGGAGGATCACTTGAACCTGGCAGTTTGAGGCTACAGCAAGCTATGATGACACTACTGTACTCTAGCCCAGGCAACAGACCAAGATCCTGTCTCAAAAAGAAAAAAAGAAAGAAAGAAATATCCTTCTTAAATCCTCAAACCTAGGTCTGGTACAGACCCCAAAGAAATAGCAGCATGTTTTGTGGAAGCACCTTTGGAGTAGCCAATGTAGTTTTTTTTAGTATGTCTTAAACTTGCTGTTGACAGGTCATCGTGAAATAGAGTTCCAGTAAATTTCCCAATTGGGGTGACTCAAAACTATTGAAATTAAATTTGTAAAGGTGGCCAAGTTGCAAAGTGTGAATTATGCTGTACTTAGGTCCAGCTCTCCGAGGACAATTTTAGAGGCCTCTTATGACACTAGCAATAACATCGTACTCAAGTGGAAAAAATATTGAGTTTGGAGTAAGAAGAGAGGTCTGAGACCTGACTCCGTGGCTTACTGAGAGACACAGTGGTTACATGTCAAGACACAACCTTTCAGAGGTGCGGCTGCCACATTTCTGAACAGGGGGTGGGATGTCATTGGAGGTGCTGCTCTAGCTTCCTCACAATGCTGTCTTTTTCATCTTTACATTCAGCATCCCCAGGCGTTGGCATCTTATCCCCGAACTATTGCCACAGACCCTTGCAAGAGGGAGAGAGTAATTCTAGCTCCTTCTGCTCCTGATCCCCTCCTCACTATATTCCAGGGATATCACACACCGGCTTAAACCCACCAAGAGCTCCCTACTATCCCAAGCATAAATCCAAAATCCTCAACCTGCTGTTCAAAGTATTATGTGACACAGCCCAGACCCTCATTTCTGTTGTATGTACCATTACTTCAATTCTTCACCCTGCACTTGATCCCAATGGCAGCTCTCACATTTCCCTGAGAACCTTCCTGCCATTTACTGACTTTAACTCCTTCAGTGTGCTCTTATTTCTAAACATTACAAGTTCAAATGGCCCATCTTTCAAGGGTGATGTCAATACAACCACTTCTAGAATGCCTTTCTCAATGTCCACAGCAAGGATTTCCATCTCCCTCTTCTGGGCTCAGTCAGTCACCAGGTCTCAGCAAGTTCTATCCCTTTGAAACTTGCTGATTCATTATTTGATCCCATTTCTTATCTCCTTTCTAAGCTCCTTAGAAAAAGAACAAAAGAACTCCACCTCTCTAGCACCTATAACTGTGGCTGGTACAAAATTGTTGTTTGTTAAGTTTACTAAGTTAGTTCAAAACTGTGAATCAAGGAAATACTCAGAAAAAAAGAAGTTGATAAGAGAGAGTATTAGAGTAAGCCATGCTGCAGTAACAAGTAAGCCCTGACATTAGCACAATAAAAGGTTGCCTCTTATTATCTGAGTAGTCCCTTATGAGTTAGAAGCTCCCCTGAGCAGAGCTCCTCCAGTTGGTGGCATGGGGATCCAGTCTCCTTTCATTCATTGAGAGTTTCTTTCATCCTGATTGCTTTGCTTACAGCTGTGCAGATAAGGTTGAGAGATCATGGAACTCTGTACAAGACATTTGATGGCCATGCTGGAACCAGTATACCTTCTTACTGCTTGAATTGTTGTCTGTAAAACCAGCAGCACTGATACCACCTGAGAGCTCAATGAAATACGGAGCCATGGGCTCCATCCCAGACCTACTGAATCAGAGTCTGCATTTTAACAAGATCCCTGGGTGATAGGTATGCACATCATGGTGTGAGAAGCACTAGTGGACATTGTTTCTGTCCTCATTCCATCGATAAGGACTCAGTCACAAGCCCCAACTCGACTGCTAGGAAAGCTGGAAAATTTATCCTGCCCCAATCCCTAAAAGAGGACATGAGTTTTACTAGCAGTAGACTCTGCCACAAGCAGCATTGAAGATGGGAGAGATACAGTTCCTCTCCTAGGTCAACCAAGTCACATACCTGTACCTCACCTACCTGCTCTCCAATAGCAGGGAGGATGGTGTGTCTATGCTGGCTGGAGAAGAGACAGGCTGTTTCAAGATAGTGGAATCCAACAGAAAGGCAGGAACTTCCAACATGTCTGTAGAGAGATGGGAGACAGGTGGAACTGGAAGAACATTTAAACAGTCAGTGTACGCTGAAGAAAAGAGCTTGTTCCTGCTTTAGGTGACAGTCATTCAATCAGGGCACAGGGCTTAAGCAGACACAGTAGCAAGTCAGACCAATGCACTGTTCATTTCTATGAAGTTTTGACCTGTTTGATCTAACTGTTTTCACTATTTCCATTAGTCATTGTTTCTGGTTTTCATTAGTTGAAATTTATTTTCGTTATTTTGTGACTGTATTTTTTTCCAGAACACAATGATTTGAGGTTCACGTACTTTCGTCTTTTCTTTATGATTGGTTAATTACCCAGCCCTGAGTGAGGGGATGGAGAATAGGGAGTGGAGGAGACTTTTAAAAATCCCTTTTCATGTAAATGTGTAGACCACTTAACAAGAAAACTCAGAGGCCCTTTGTAATATTTGTACATGATGGTGTTTTACTTGGGAAATATTGTTAAGCCAGTTCTGATCTTAAGTTTTAAAGTGTTTCATTAAAAAAGGAAAACATAGTATTTCATAATACAATTTAGCTTCATCTTGCATGTGCCAAATAAGGAAAAGATTAATCCTGAAGTGATCAGAATTTCCCCATTTGTGCTGACAATCTAACTTTTGTAGCAGAACATCCCTTCTCCAAATAACATCGTATTCTTGTTTTTAAACCACAAGGAAATAAATGATGTATAAACTCAATAGGAAAAGAAAATAAATCCATAAAAAGTTTGTATCATGGAAAGCATTTCTACTGCCAAGTATAAATGGGCATTTCATGTCTATTCATATGGTTTAATATTAAGAGAACAGAGACATAGACCAATGGATCAGAACAGAAAACCCAGATATAAAACCATCCTCACATTGCCCCCTGGTCTGTGACAAAACAGACAAAACACACAATGGGGAAGAGAATCCCTATTCAATAAAAGGTGCTGGGAAAACTGGATAGCCACCCATAGAAGACTGAAACAGGATCCACACCTCTCACCACTCACAAAAATTAATTCACAACGAATAACAGACTTAAACCTAAGGCATGAAACTATAAGAATTCTAGAAGAAAATGTTAGAAAAACTCTTATAGATATTGACCTAAGCAAAGAAAAAAAAAATCAAACAATCCCACTAAAAGTGAGCAAAAGACACAAACAGAGGATTTTCAAAAGAAGATAGACTAATGGCCAATAAATATATGAAAAAATGTTCAATGTCTCTAATCATCAGGGAAATGCAAATCAAAACCACAGTGAGCTATCACCTAACTCCAGTGAGAATGGCTTTTATCAAAAAGTCCCAAAACAACAGATGCTGGTGTGGATGCAGAGAGAAAGAAACACTTATACACTGTTGGTGGCCCTGCAAACTAGTGCAACCTCTATGGAAAGCAGTGTGGAAATACCTCAAAGAACTAAAAGTAGATCCAGCAATCTCACTATTGGGTATTTACAAAAAGGAAAAAAAAAAAGTCATTTTATCAAAAAGGCACTTGCACTCGAATGTCTATTGAAGCACAATTCACAATCCCAAGTTGCCCATCAATACATGGGTGGATTAATAAAATGTGATATATGAATACCATGGAGTACTACTCAGCCATAAAAAGCATGGTGAACTAATACCTTCAGTAAAAACCTGGATGGAACTGGAGACCATTTTTCTAAGTGAAGTATCCAAAGAATGGAAAAACAATCACCACATGTACTCACTATTAAATTGGAACTAATCAATCAACAGTTATATGCACGTATAGAAGTAAAACTCATTGGAAATCTGTCGGATGGGAGAGGGGAGGAGGGGATGGGTAAATCCACACCTACCGGGTACAATCTACACTATCTGGGTGAAGGGCACACTTATAATTTTGACTCAAACTGTACAAAAACAACTCATGTAACCAAAAAGTATGTACCCCCACAATATTCTGAAATTTAAAAAAATAAATGAAGCAAAGTAGGAGACACTTATCAGGGATGTGTGATTCGTAGTGTGTGTCAGGTTAAAGGGAATGCCAGCTGCTCAACAGGAGCATGATTTTATTATACAACAAAACCAACGCCAGCAAATGTGCATGGTATGGGCTTTCATACATGATCACTTGGGCTGGATGAAGGCTCCTCGGTTGCACACTTTGTCTATTTAACAATTAGATAATTGACAATGGACTTAGATAAATACCTTCATGGATGCCTAATTTAACTTTTTCTTGAAGACTACCTGAAAAAGAGAGTGGAGGAAGACAAAAAATTACCTTATTTATCTCCATGGGGTCTTCTATCTCTCTGAGTATGTGATCCTAAAATCAAATGTTAGTCCAATATAAAGCACATTTAATGAATAAGGGTCCTTTGTGGCCTGTCTTCTATCTCGTCTCCTGCCATGTAAACTTCAGACCATCAACACTGTACCAGTCATGGTTCCTCCCACTCCTCATGTCTTGGCTGCACTGTATCCCCTACAAAGCATACTCTTGCCCCAGTTCTCTGCCTCATATGCTTAGTCAATCCCCACAACTCAACCCTCATTTCCTCTGTGAACCTTCCTCAGACCCTGGAATCGGGGGCTCCCTCTTTCTGTTGCCTAGACCCCACGTAAGTCCCTTTGCAGTAGCATTTGTCCACGGTGCATCAAGATTTCTTCTTTCGTGGCTGCTACCACTTATAACAACAAGTCAATGTTTACCAAGCATTTGTTTTCAATTTTTTTTTTTTTTGGACAGAGTCTCACTCTGTCACCCTGGGTAGAGTGCTGTGACATCAGCCTAGCTCACAGCAACCTCACGCTCCTGGGTTCAAGCGATCCTCCTGCCTCAGCCTCCCGAGTAACTGGGGACTACAGGCATGTGCCACCACACCCGGCTAATTTTTCTATTATTAGTAGAGAGAGGGTCTCACTCTTGCTCAGGCTGGTCTTGAACTCCTGAGCTCAAGGGATCCTCCTGCCTCAGCCTCCCAGAGAGCTAGGATTACAGGCATGAGCCACTGTGCCCAGCCCCAGACTTTGGTTTGAATCTGAACTCTTCCACTTATGACTGTGTGCCCTTGGGCAAGTCATTCTACCTCTTTTGGCCACAATTTTATTATCTGTAAAATGCAAATGATAATGTCCATCTTATAGGACAATAATGAGGCTTAAATGTGAAAATATAAACACTTAGCAGAGTTCAAGACACATCATAATGCTCAAAAAATGTTAATTACAATAATTATGAATTTAAATATTTGTATTATGACCACTATCATTATTATTTTCAAATTGCATTGAAATTATTTGTTTACATATCTCTTCCTAAACTAGGCTCACAAGGAAATTTTAGGTAGTCTTTATCATGGCATTTCTACAACACATTTTATTCAATGTAAAGTGATTATGCTGACAGTATCTTCAAAGTTAGAACTAGAAGATGTAAAGACCATTCCATACACCTCCCGACAAACGTATAAAAGGACTTTCATTCAGTTAGGAGCTCTTTGAGAAGAGAATGCACTGCCTTGAAAAGTGATAACGATGACTGAGCATTGCAAGTTATTGTATTATGTGGTGCAATCAGCCACGTCATTTTATTTCAATCTCACACCCACACAGTAAGGGAGATTTCCTCCATCCCCACTCTGTGGTGTGGAGACTACTGCTCAAAAAGATAAAACAACTTACCCAAGCTGCAAAACCAGGGCTGTTGACTTTGCGTTGTGTTCTTTCTCTTATACTAGTGATTCTTGAATATTAGCTTGTGTGCAAGAATAACTACTAATCTGGCCAAAAACATATTACCAGGTCCCACTCCCAGAGATTCTGACTTGGTTCTTCCATTATGGAGAACCAGAATCTGCTTCTTAATAAGCACCCACAGGTGGTTCTGAAACACATGGCCAGAAAAAACTATTCTCCTCATCCAGCGGGTCTCTTAGAGATATAGATTAAACATCTCTAATCCAAAAATCCGAAAAAGTGCTCTGAAATCCAAAATTTTTTGGATTTCTCCAAAAAACTATTCTCCTCATCCAGCGGGTCTCTTAAAGATATAGCTTGAACATCCCTAATCCGAAAATCCAAAAAAGTGCTCTGAAATCCAAAATTTTTTTTTTTTCCAAAAATTTTATTGGGGGAAAACTACAAAACATTTACAGTACAATGTTTACAGTCACAATTTGTAGTGAGCTGATTTCCCAAAATACATTACCACTCAAGTTGACTTGTTACATTCAAAAACCTACTCTGTCAAAGTAGTCCAGAGAGTACATACATAGTGCTCCAACTGTACCTACGTACAACCAACACTCCATTTTAAGTGTACAATTAAATGATTTTCAGTGAATTTACCGAGGTGTACAGTTAATCGCATGAATCAGTTTTTAACACTATGGTGCTCAGTCTCGTTTTTGATCCCCAACCACTCGTTGATTTTCTTCTGCCGGGCGCCTTTTTGGGTGAGCCACACGAGGTACTGGTCTCCGATCTTGCGCAGCTCCATGAGGTCAGGCTTGAGGCTGTTCATGCGCTTGTCGATCTCTCGGTTGTCCGAGGCCCGTGCGGGCAGCTGCTGCTCCAGCTTCGTGCGGCTCTCGTGGATCTCCGTGATGCGAGACTTGAGCCGCTCGGAGTTCAGCAGGATCCTCTGCATCTCCTTCTCGTTGCCCTCGCACCGGAAGCGCTCTAGATACTTCTTGCTGCACTTCTCCTGCGTCTGGCCCTGCTCCTCGAAGATCTTGATGGTCTCGTTGAAGGCCTCGATTGCTGTGCGCTTCATCTGTAGCTCCTGGGAGGTACGTGTGTACTCCTCGTAGAGCTGGTCGTACTTGTGGCTCTTGTCCTGGTACTGCTGGTGGTAGACCTTGAGCTGAGCGCCCACGGCCTCCACGCTGTCCTCCTTGACGATCTGGTCCTGCTGGTACTTGGACACCGGGTAGAGGAGCCGCGTGTCCAGCTTGGCGTTATACTGGGCCAGCGACTCATGGCGGTAGTGGTTGATGAGGTCCACGACAGAGCAGAAGGTGAGTGGCTCCGAGAAGCCATAGTGCCCGTCTCGGTGGAAGACCTTTATCAGCTTATTCTCGCCTTTTCTGAGGGTCAGCGTGTACTCCCCCTGGATCTTGCTGGATGCGTCTCGGACCAGAAAGGTGCCATCAGGCGTGTCCCAGAGTTTCTCATTCACCTCCTCCCTGGAGATGTCCCCCCAGTACCACTCAGCGTCTGGCAGGGAGGGTGGGCTCCCGCCATTGGCTAGGCCTGTGGGGGCCGGCTTTGCCTTGGAGGGTTTAGGCGGCAGCGCTAGGGGCACAACCTCTTGCTCTTCCAAATGTTCCTGAAGCAGCTTCTCCACGAGCAGCGCCAGGAAGTCGGGGCTGGGCTCACTCCAGTCAGGCGTGCCCGTGGGCTGCGCACGCAGCAGCAGCGCCCGAAGGTGGCGCCCAGCGCCCGCACAGCCAGACCCAGGGCGTTGGCGCGGCGGGCCACGCGGCCCAGGTGCTGCAGCAGGAAGCACAGCGTGAGGGCGCGGTGCAGCAGCAGCGTGGGGGCTCCAGCAGCGGCCCCAGGGGTCCCGTGGCCTCCCGCAGGGCCCGGCACGCCTCGGCCAAGGCCTCGGGTGTCACAAGGGGTGCAGGCAGAGCCAGCAGGAAGCCCTTAATGCCGTCTGCCAGGGCTGTCGTGTCCCACTGATCCACGTCGCTCAGGGACCAGTCTGTGCGAGGGGCAGGCAGCGCCGGCCTGTAGTAGGATTTGCTGTCCAGCCCTGTCCGCTCAATGGCCTCCACAAGCTTCACCAGAAGAGGGGGTGACACATCGGGAGGGGAGAATTGCTCCGGCAGGTCGGGGAGCACAAGGCCTGGCTCAGGGGGCCCATCGTGTGGCCTGGCGGGCAGTGGGCGGGGTCCCCGTGGGCGAGGGCCGGGCCAGGCCAGGGCCACAGGCCCTAGGAACTCCACGTAGGTGCCAGGGAAGTCACCTAGCTGCCGGGTGCGCTCGTTGAGGCCGGGCATCCAGCCCACGGTCTGCAGGCAGCGCTCGCCACCCTCGGCCACGCCCAGCGCCTGCAGGGCCATCCGGCTCACCACCAGCACGTTGCCCGGCAGCAGCTCCAGGTCCTCCGGCCGCTCCCGGTGGAACGGGTACAGTGCCCAGTACTGGAAGCTCTCAGCGCCCGCCATGGCTGGGTGCAGTGCGGTCTGGATGGTCACGCAGCTTCTTGGGGCCCCACTGGCCCCATCAGCTGGGGCCGTGGCCAGGAGGGTCCGCTGGCTTGGCCTGGGGCGCTGGGACTTCTATTTCCAACAGTCACAGGCGACCACGAGGGCCTCTCATGCCTCACTTCCCATTATTCCACGACCCTGGCAGGGGCCACTGGTCACTCTGTCCACCATTCGTCACCTGGTGGGAGGTGGTCGGTGGCGCAGTCTCAATCACTGGGCCACTATGTCCCCCATCAGCAGGTGGAGTGGGGCAGGCCACTCACTCCCTCACGAGGGGAACCATTGGCACCCTAGGCTGGCGGCTCTTCTGGCTGCGACAGGTGAGGGAGCCAAGGGTGCAGACTGCCACCATGCTCACTGGCCGAGGACTCTGACCCGGTTGCAGCCGCCGCCATGTGGCGGAGGCCACCATCGCGCTGCCTGCTTTTGGTTTTCATTGCATGGAATATCTTTCCATTCTTTCAATTTCAGTCTATGTGTGTCTTTACAAGTAAGTTAAGCTTTTTGTCAGCAGCATATAGTTGGGTCTTTTTTTTGTTTGTTTTTTTTTTGAGACAGAGTCTCACTCTGTTGCCTGGGCTAGAGTGAGTGCCCTGGCGTCAGCCTAGCTCACAGCAACCTTAAACTTCTGGGCTCAAGGGATCCTTCTGCCTCAGCCTCCCAAGTGGCTGGGACTACAGGCATATGCCACCATGCCTGGCTAATTTTTTCTATATATTTTTAGTTGGCCAATTGATTTCTTTCTATTTATAGTAGAGACGAGGTCTCGCTCTTGCTCAGGCTGGTTTCGAACTCCTAACCTTGAGTGATCCACCCGCCTCAGCCTCCCAGAGTGCTAGGATTACAGGCGTGAGCCACCGCGCCTGGCCAGTTGGGTCTTTTTTAAAATCCATTTAGTCAGTCTATATTTTTTGAAAGGAAAATTTAATCTGTTTACATTCAACATTATTATTAATAGGTGAGGACTTACTCCTATTATTTTATTGATTGTCTTCTGGTTGTTTTATACATCCTTTGTTTCTTACTTCCTCTCTAATTGGGTGGTTTTCTATAGTGATAAAATTGGATTTCTTTCTCTTTTTCCTTTGTGTATTAGCTCCACCAGTAAGTTTTATCATTTCCCATGTTTTCATAATGGTGCTTATTACAAGACTTTCTTAAGCATTTCTTGTAAAGCTGGACTAATGGTGATGAATTTCCTAGTTTTTGCTTATCTGTGATTTTATTTCTCCTTCATTTCGGAAGGATAACTTTGCTGGGTATAATATTCTTGCAGATCATTTTTTAATTGGATTACTTTGAATATATCATCCCATTTTCTCCTGGCCTATAACGTTTCTCTTGAGAAGTCCACTCGTACTCTAGTGGAGATTCTCTAACATGTGACTTGACATTTTTCTCTTGCTGTTTTTAGAATTCTTTCTTTGCCTCTGACTTTTGACAATTTGACTATAAATGTGCCTTGGAGAGGACCTTTTGGGTTGAATCTATTTTGGGTTCATTGAGCTTCCTGGATCTAGATGTCCATCCCTCTCCCAAGACTTGGGAAGTTTTTAGCCATTCTTTCATTAAATATGTTTTCTACACCTTTTCCCTTCTCCTCTCCTTCTGAAATGCCTATAATGCAAATATTTGTTCTCTTAATGATGTTCCATAAATCCTGTGTAGGCTTTCTTTCTTTCTTTCTTTCTTTCTTTCTTTCTTTCTTTCTTTCTTTCTTTCTTTCTTTCTTTCTGTCTTTCTTTCTGTCTTTCTTTTTCTTTCTCTGGCATATTATTTCAAAAGATCTGTCTTCAAGTGCAGAAATTCTTCTGTTTGGTCTAGTCTGTCATTGATTCTTTCAATTGTATTTTTCATTTCATTCATTGAATTCTTAAGCTCTAGGATTTCTGTTTGGTTCTTTATTAAGGATATCTATATCTTTGTTGAATTTTGCATCAAATCATGAATTGTTTTTCTAATTTCTTTGAACTGTCTACTGTATTATTCTGTATCTCACTGAGTTTCCTTAAGATTGTTATTGTGAATTCTTTTTCTTGCATTTTGTATATTTTCTTATGATTGGTGTCTTTTACTGGAGAATTATTGTGTTCCTTTAGAGGCGTCATGTTTTCTTACTTTTTCATGTTTGATGTCCCTATGTTGATTTCTATACATCTGGTGGAGCAGTCACCTCTCCCAATTTCATAGAGTAGCTTTGTGGGGAATGACATTTATACAGATGTGTCTCGGGGTGTCAGTTCAGTGGGGTGCATTGGTTTTGGTTCTAGGTGGATATAATAGTGTAGTCTCTATGTAGTTACTTCAGCTACAGTCCATGCTAGTGATGTTTGTGAGTGTCTCAGTGGCCTAGGTTGAAAGAGCTTGTGGCGATGTTGGTGTGGTTTTATCAGGGTGCACTTGTGTGGCTGTTTCTCAGGTCAGAGAAACATGGGTGTACACAGTATCAGCCAACTTGGGGTCTGGCTTGCTGGGGTTGTAGCCACAATGCTGTTACCTGGTCTGGGGGCAAAGGGTGCACAGTTGCTGGGCCAGCCTAGGGGTATGGTTGCTGGGGTGTGTTTCTCAGGCCGGGGTGGGGCAGGCATAGGCTGTTTGGAAGGCAATGGGTGGGCATGTCTGCTAAGGGTAGTAAACATTTATTATGTGAGTTATTTTCCTACAAAACCAGAAATTGCTTTATGTGTTTCAGCATTAGTATCCACTAGGGGGCAGAAACGTTTTCCACTGAATTTTCTCCCATCCATGAAAAGCAAACCACACCACTATTAAGTTTAGGCTTAATTTTAAATGGACAGCTAGCTCTATTTAATAAAAAAAGAGTATTCTCTGTTATAGTTTTAGGAGTAAGAGGCATAAACTAATTATTAAAAAGAATTTGAGGCTGATTTGGACACTCTTTCAAACTTTCTTTTTAGAAGTGAGCAAGCCCATGACATCATAATGAAAGCCCCTGTCTGTGGATGCTCACATGTGCCCATGCCTAGCACTGGCCTAAGTAGTTTACAGACATTATGAGTTAAGGGTTACTATTCCATTTACAGATTATAAAACTGGAGTCTAGGGAGGATAAGTAGGCTACTTAGGTGCCTAGCTGGAAAGTGGCATGACTCAGATCTAACTTCACAAGCCACGATTGTTAACCACTGCTCCATACTGCTTGCTTCGGGCTACTTGCAGGTGTCCAGATACCAATCTTTCCCATAAAAAATATCTGTCATGACAGGTGCAGTGGCTCACACCTGTAATCCTAACACTCTGGGAAGCTGAGGCAGGTGGATCCCTCAAGGTCAGGAGTTTGAAACCAGCCTGAGCAAGAGCAAGACCCAGTCTCCACTAAAAATAGAAAGAAATTAATTGGCCAACTAAAAATATGTAGAAAAAATTAGCTGGGCATGGTGGTGCATGCCTGTAGTCCCAGCTACTCAGGAGGCTGAGACAGAAGGATTGCTTGAGACCAGGAGTTTGAGGTTGCTGTGAGCTAGGCTGATGCCATGGCACTCTAGCCTGGGCAAGAGTGAGACTCTGTCTCAAAAAAAAAAAAAAACTTAAAAAAAAAAATCTGTCACATCAGTGTATAACCTCCCTAAAAAGTGCATAAAAAGAGAACTGGCAAAAGGTGAACTATAACTAATAAACAAGTGGGTATGTAAATGGTAATGACAACATGCAATGCAGGAGATAGAGCTCATAAGCATACTGATGAGCAAAGGAAGGGACACAAAACGGGATATTCAGTGTGATTCCATATACATGAAGTTCAAAAGGAGACAAAGCTAATCTACGGTGTTAGAAGTCAGGAGGGAGGTTGCTCTGGGCCTGAGGCCATGACTGGGATGGAGGACAAGGTGGCTTCTGGGATTCTGATCACATTCTGTTCCTGGTTGGAGTGGTGACCACCCAGGTGTGCTCACAGTGCAGAAAGTGCAATCATGCCATGTGTACTTTCTTGTCAGTATGTTATATTTCTATAGATTAAAAATAAAGATACTATCTGGTACTGGAAAGCACAGATGACATTTTGAAATTACACAAGTAATAATTGATTCTTTCTCAAATGTTCAATTAATACAAATAAATCAAATGAATTATTTGGTCTCTACCAAATGTCCCCTCTTTTCCCAAAGGTCACTGCCAATGTGCAAAGCCATTGTCTCTTCTGTCCAGTGTGGATGTGTTATAAGTGAAACAACACTTTTTAAATTCTGAAGGTGTTCATCACAGAATTCTTTTTAAGTAAAATTTTGAAAATAACTTACATAGACAAAAAATATTTTAAAGTAACATAGGGCACAATCCTAATGTGGC
The DNA here is from genome assembly GCA_963574885.1 of Lepilemur ruficaudatus. NCBI lineage: Eukaryota > Metazoa > Chordata > Mammalia > Primates > Lepilemuridae > Lepilemur > Lepilemur ruficaudatus. The sequence goes on from CAUYRT010005445.1 coordinate 16,938, forward strand.
TAGAAAAGCCATATTATAATCAAATAAAATGTTCCAGTGTAATACAGTAAAACAGAATACAATTATGTGAAAAATGAAGAAAAAATACAAATCAGTTCTCAGAATGAATGTGTTGGGCTAAAGAATTATACATAATTTGTCTTGATTTTTCTGTTTTCTAGATTGTTCTGAAGGGTATTTACATTTGTTTAATAACAAAGAATTAAAAATAAGTTTTAAAGTATAGAATCTGTAGAGAAGTTCCTAAATTTTATTAATAAGATTAGGCAAGGTGGGTCACGGTGGCTCACAGCTCTAATCCTAGCACTCTGGGAGGCCGAGGTGGGTGGATCGTTAGAGTTCACAAGTTCTAGACCAGTCTGAGCAAGAGCGAGACCCTGTCTCTACTGAAAATAGAAAGAAATTAACTGGCCAACTAAAATATATAGAAAAAATTAGCCAGGCATGGTGGTTCATGCCTGTAGTCCCAGCTACTTGGGAGGCTGAGGCAGAAGGATTGCTTGAGCCTAGGAGTTTGAGGTTGCTGTGAGCGAGGCTGACACCACGGCACTCTAGCCGGAGCAACAGAGTGAGACTCTGTCTCAAAATAAATAAATAAATAAATAAATAAGATTAGGCAAAATAAAATATAGGTTGTTCCATAATAGAATATATTACCAATGGGAAAATCATAATGAGAAAATGTTCCTTTATGCCTTCAAATTAATTTTCAAAGATTTTTATGCTTGTTATCTATTTATTTCAGCTGTAATTATTTTGTTGACGAATAGTCAATGTAGTTATACCAGATTTATCTGCCACAGAAGCTTCCATCTATGGCTGAGACTAACAAGAGGAGAAAAAGAATCAGAAACCTTCCCGGAGAAGGGAAACGTCTGCCCTAGGAAACATGGACCAGACTCAGGCAGAGTAGTGGGTTGCCCAAAACACTCTGAAGTCATGAAGAAAAATCAATAAACGTTCATTAAGATTAAACTGATTTTTAAAGACAAGCCTCGGGTTCTGAGGGAAGTTTACTTTTATTTTCTGGAGTGGCACATTTAATCATCAATCAAAACACAACTTTTAGAAGCAGTCCTCCAAACATCTGGAGCTTTCGGCTCAACGCTGGCTTAGGAAATGCACGGATCTGCCCCTACAGTGCTGAGTCTGACAGCACCAGGCATGACAAGAACTCGTTCTGCTGTTGTATGTATTCTGTGAAGAGCCTACTTGGGTTTCGTAACTGATCTTTTTTGGTCTAGACAACCATTTGAAACAAAGTATATATTTGCTTTTTCCAAAGAAAAATGGCAGAGCTGCTCCACCCACCCATTGTTTGCATATTGCTTTCTACATAAAGTTATTCATAACAGCAGCAAATTCAAAAGCAAGTTCATGGTTCAGTCTTCAGCAGATAATTAAGGAGCACAAAGGTTTTGCAACAAGCGTACAGCCAACTATAGTCATCCAGCATTCCAGCGCTGTGCCCACAGTCTGGTGGAGACACCTGTGTTGGCAGTGCAGTCCTGGGAGAGGGCAAACCTGGGACCAAGATCACTGAGGACAAGCCTCACCTGAGGCTGTATGGCAGGTGTCATGCGCATTGGACAGCAGGCCTGTCGTCTCACCGATTTATTTAACAATTTGTGGACTCACTGTGTCCTGGAACTTTTCCAAGCACTTTTTTTTTTTTGACACAGAGTCTCACTATGTTGCCCGGGCTAGAGTGTCGTGGCGTCAGCCTAGCTCACAGCAACCTCACACTCCTGGGCTCAAGTGATCCTTTTGCCTCAGCTTCCCAAGCAGCTGGGACAACAGGCATGTGCCACCATGCCCGGCTAATGTTTTCTATATATTTTTAGCTGGCCAATTAATTTCTTTCTATTTTTAGTAGAGACGGGGTCTCACTCTTGCTCAGGCTGGTTTTGAACTCCTGATCTTGAGGGATCCTCCTACCTCGGCCTCCCAGAGTGCTAGGATTACAGGCGTGAGGCATCGTGCCCAACCACTTTTCCAAGCACTTTAATATTAACTGATCTATTTCTCTGTGAGGCAAGAACTGCTTTCATCCCCATACTGATGAGAAACTGGAGGCACAGAGGTTTGGTAGCTTGCCCAAGGCCATATAATTTGTGATCATTTATGTATTCAAACAACTTACCAATAAAACTCATATGACAAGTGTGTTAACTTTTTGCTTTACTCAAACACCTACAATAATCCTGCTCTGCTAATGTGCACTCTCTCATTAATATTTAATCAGGACCAAACCTCTTACCAAAAACTCCCCTGGGCTTGCACTATACTCCAACTCTGTCGCTATCTCACCACATCCAGGCAGAGCCACCTTCAGCCATCTGTAGTCATCGCCTCCACTTCCTTACCCCCACTCAATCCCACAGCCCACTACCCTAGAACCTTTGCCCCAGATTCACTGCAATTGCGGCACCATCAACATCTGCACCCTCCAAAGGCTCCCCAGGACCCTCCTTGAGGCTTTTTTGCATCTCTCATTATAATTAGCTCTCAGGCTCCAGTCAGTTACATCAGTGGTTCTTCACCTGCCCAGGGTCATGGACATTTCTACACATTTAATGGAAGCCATGGATTCTTTCTTGAGAAAAATGAAGCATGGATAATATAAAATAATATACTATATATAGATTATATATGTACAAATATATATACATACATATACATGCATACATATGTGTGTGCATGTGTGTTCCATTCACTGTCAGCGGGGAATCATCCCAAGTCTGGCCTTTGCTGCCAGAGCTGGAAACCTAATCCCTGCCATCCCACCACCACGCTGTGAGTACTGTCCCCGCAGCCCATTCAAATCGTTTGTGTTAATCGCCTGGCCCCACAGGCATTGAGTCTCCACCTCCAAGGTTAAATGGCTCCAGCAGTTTTACTACAGGTGTGTCCTTGGCATCTACCAGCTGGATAAATTGAAGCAGTTACAGGGGTAGAATTGAGGGGAAAATCATGTCCTAATAGGCAAACACAGTGTTTTTATAAAACACAACAGAGCTTTAATGAGTAACTAGGCAACTATGCGACAGTGTTTCATAAATCATTGTCTGTTTTTTATTATGAGTTAAAATGTATTCTTTAATCTCACTCATTGGATTATGAGATAATTGTTTATTCTTTTATTGCATGAAGCACCTACTGTGAGCCAGGCACTGTTCTAGGCTCAAGAAATACTTCAGAAGTCAGTCTCTCCTCTTGCAGGCTTTACTTAGTGTGGATAAGAAAGAAGCAAATATCATTATTGCATAAACTGATAAATGATATGAAGCAAAGTAAGCAAGGAAATGTGGAAGAAGACTACTTTAGATAGGGTTAGATTTTCCAATCAATTATGTTTTTTAACATGTAGAAAGCGATGTCACATACACCTCCTCTCTCCACCGCCAAAAAATCCAGGCACACTTCCTGTCTTCTAGGAGTTCTGAAGAGCTAGCTTTAGTAACTGCATTTTGCCTTTCAAAGGGAAAGATGTACAATAAAAAGTGAAGTTGAAATGTTAATTATACAAACAGTTCCGAGCTTAACTGGGTTGTCTTCCTAAATCCCTTAAGTGCCTTGTTGAGAACAGCCAGCTCAGTTGATGTAGCTCTAAATATTCTGGAGAAAACACTGTTAACCTCCTGACTTGCTGCTTAGACAATGAGATCACTCTCTGTTGCGTGGGTGTTACTTTACTATGTAACCATGAATATTTCACCCTGCTCACCTTTCAATCACTTATTTCCCCACGTGAGAAAATCTTCTCTGTGGAAACAAATAAAAAATCCCTCTGTTCCTTACCCTCTTAACCTCTCTAAATTGACATTAATACAATGAGAAAATCAGTGTCATGTAGTAAAATAAACTTATTTTAATTGGAGAAACTTTTAATCAATCCTTGTGTATTTTTTTAAAATATATTCTGAGGCACATTATTCATCTACGAAATGTTTAAAATCTAGTTTCATAGAAATGTATCTGAAATAATTTATCTTATTGAAACTATACTAACCATGAAGCCCTTTTAGGTTATTTTCTGTGTTTCAGCCAAATATGTCTCACGAATAAGTTCTTTTTTTATTTTGTTTTGTTTTGTTTTGTTGAGACAGAGTCTCACTCTATCACCTGGGCTAGAGCGCTGTGGCATCAGCCTAGCTCACAGCAACCTCAGACTCCTGGGCTCAAGTGATCCTCCTGCCTCAGCCTCCTGAGTAGCTGAAACTACAGGCACACACCACCATGCCTGGCTAATTTTTTCTGTTTTTAGTAGAGACGGGGTCTCACTCTTGCTCAGGCTGGTCTCAAACTTCTGACCTCAAGTGATCCTCCTGCCTCAGCCTCCCAGAGTACTAGGATTACAGGTGTGAGCTACCACACCCAGCCACCAATAAGTTCTTATTTGTCATCGTTCAATAGCCTCTTCACTTTTATATAAATAACTGCCAGCTCTCTACATAGTCATAATCAAAAACTACTTGATTTCTCCAGATGTAGTAAATTATAATGATTATGACAATTGTAACTAAATAAATACACAGTTTTTTATTCTTTATTACATAGCATTATTGCAGTAAATCTTTGCCTATAGATCAATGCAACTAAAATTAAAAATTAAGAATATATCTTCATAATATCCCCGAAGCCAAATGGTATTTTTAAGTTTGTTTTTCTGATGAATGTATATGTTTACATACACAAATAGACACAATACACTCAGTTATGGAAGAGATCAAAAGTGCTGAAAAATTGATGTCTTCCATATGGTACAGAGATATTATTAATAATAAATATGTCTTCATGACACCAACACAAATAGTTGGAAAGGGATAAAAAGTCAATGATGGTACTGTGTATGCATTTTTGAGCAACTCATGCTTTGTCTACTCTTTAAAAGGATAGGCATTTTCCACTGTTATGTTGTAGGTTTCTGATTTTTTCATTATTGTATTCAAATGACACTACTTGAATATATTTTGTTACAGTCTAAACAGAGCATCCAGGAAAACTGTACATTCTTCTCACTCCCTGACATACAGCTCTCCAGTCTGACAACAACCGGACATCTTTTTATTTAAGACAGCAATACAGTATTTTCTACAAAATACAGAAATTGTCCCAGGATCCTAGTTATCAATTCAAAAGGTACATATTTACACACACGTACATACATAGTAATCATACTTCAATAGTATAACCTCTACTACAAATATCTTTAATTCAAAAAAAACAACACATTTTTTCATATTTCGGTTTTAATAAAATTCACATTTCAAATTAATGCAAATAAAGACAACATACTCCAAATAAATGTCTTTAAATATTATAAATAAGAACTATAAAATTTACCTTCATATTTGACTATTTGACAAACACGTCACTAAAAATCATATACAAAACAATCATTTCTCACTAGCACTCCCTGGTATAACTTACATAATTAAATGTTTAATGCAGAATGTTAACAATATAAGAAAATAATATATCTAGCAAAAATAAAGTAGAATAGTATTTTTAATATTCAATTTGCAATGTGTAACTTAAACTATGTTTTAAAAAATTATGGATTACTATATACCAAAGATAAACCAAAAGACTCCATTCTATGATACTGTACAGCTAACCAGTTATTTCTGGAAAGTCTCTCATTTTACTCATTATAACATCTATAAAATTACAAATTTCCTCTCTTTTTACATTTAGTATAATTCCAGGTACTTTTTTCTTCAAATTAAATAAATTAATACATTCTTAAGAAAAGCCTGTAGGGGAAAAAGAAGAAATACATCATTTATAACCTGGTTTTTAGCATACTTTAAAATGCATACAGTTTTAACAGTTATATTTTATTTTAGGTTTTTGCTTAAAGAATCTGTGGACCCTTAATTTATAGTCTAATACTAAGAATGCAGACTATCGTGTGAGGAAAAGGAGGACGGCTGATCCGTACTTTTAAAGATTGATATCACCTAAATAACTCATAAAATATCCCTACAATTTATCTATAATATTGTGATTGTAATGTCTTGTTAAATAAACAACTAGAAACAGGTACTGGCCGGGTGAGGTGGCTCACGCCTCTAATCCTAGCATTCTGGGAGGCCAAGGTGGGAGGATCACTCAAGGTCAGGCGTTCAAGACCAGCCAGAGCAAGAGTGAGACCCTGTCTCTACTAAAAATAAAAAGAAATTAGCTGGACAACTAAAAATATATAGAAAAAATTAGCTGGGCATGGTAGTGCATGCCTGTAGTCCCAGCTATTTGGGAGGCAGGAGGATCCCTTGAGCCCAGGAGTATGAGGTTGCTGTGAGCTAGGCTGACGCCACGGCACTCTAACCTGGGCAACAGAGCAAGACTCTGTCTCAAAAGAAAAGGAAAGAAAAGAAAAGAAAAGAAAAGAAAAGAAAAGAAAAGAAAAGAAAAGAAAAGAAAAGAAAAGAAAAGAAAAAGATACTGTCACAGATAACTCATACAGGGGAAATCACTAACTTTCTGAACTCTCCAGTTTTAAAGAGTCATATTGATTAGCTTTGTCTTCCATGGATCCAGTCCCAGAAGAGCGTGTACATTGTTAAGTGTATGTACATCATTTTAAATTATAATACAGTACTTGTTTGGGGAGAACTTTTCTAGTATTATGTTATTTTTGAACTTCATGTAAGTTTACTCATTTATATAGAATATGTTAAAAACAAAGAAAGAGAGAAATATGACTTGATGCAAGTCATTTCAATAGCGAAATGAATTTTCTTGATTTATTCATGTTTCGCATTATTCAAAAACTTTGAGACAAGTTGAGAGTAATTGATTCAGGTATCTTGCAACAGAAATGATCTAGTCCATTTTCTTTATCAAAAAAAGAAAATTTTTAAATTTAGCAACTGTAGATATGAAGAATTAACAGTTCTAATTATTATCATTAATTTGTAATAATAGCTTTTAAAATAAGAATAAAATTAGTAAACGCAATAGGTCAGGATTGTCTCAGAAACTGTCGCAACAAACCTGTGAGATGGTTTAAGTAAACCCCCATGCAGTCATTTAGGATAGGTTGAGTTCTACTTGGCCAGTTCAAAATATTTATAGGCACTTCTAGACTACAGGTACCCATGACTTTCATTCCCACCTTCATAACCTGAGGAACTATTTTCCTTGGAGGGACTTGTCCATGGTACTGAAATGCCAGCCCCCAAAATGTCAACTTTGTACTACAGTGGGAAAGAACTACTGATCAGAAAAATATTTGCAAAGAAATGGATATCTTTCAATATGTTATATAGATTCTACCTTTGTAAATAAATGTTACAATTTACATTAAATTTACTTAGGATTGTACAAACACGTTATTGCCCTAGGGCTCCTAGGGGAATTTAGCCAGAATGAAAATTCTGATCATTTCAATCTTGTAAAGTAATAGGCTAGAGCAGATGATGATTACATGTTTATTCCATACTTTTATTCTTTGCTTTTTCTTCTATTTTTCCAGTGTTTTCTCTGTGCTCCTACCTACATTGTGTAAAGCAAAATTTTAAGACCAGTTTCACTTTTATTACATCGTTTGGCCAGTTAAAAAAAAAGATAGACCTGTAAATAGTTTTATTTGTCTTATGTCTATCTGCATAATGTTTCTGCACAATGATAAAATAACACCAAATGTTGAAAGATTTTTTAAAAATCACTCAGGGCTGGTAAGGTTGCCAAAAAAGCTATTTATCTTACTTAATTCAATCACTGTTGAGGACATTTTAAATTAATTCAATAAAATGGTCTGTGTGTTTAGACCAAGTTTTAACACTTAGTGAAAAACCCACAGATTAAGTTCATTAGGTATTGGTAAGATTAGCTTCCTGGCTTATTACATTGTTCAAATTTTCTTAAGTAAGTTAGACTATTGACAGAGTGAAGAGACAACCTATAGAATGAGAGAAAATGTTTACAAACTATTCATCTGACAGGAACTAATGTCTAGAATATACAAGGAACTGAAACAACTCAACAGCAAAAAAAAAAAAAAATCTGATTAAAAAGTGGGCAAAGGATCTAAATAGACATCTCTCAACAGAAGACCTAGAAACGGCCAACAGATGTATGAAAAAAATGCTCACATCACTAATCAACAGGGAAATGCAAATCATAACCACAATGAGATATCATCTCATCCCAGTGAGAATGGCTATTCTGAAAACGACAAAAATAACAAATGCTGGTGAGGATGCTGAGAAAAGGGAACCCTCGGGGAACCCTCACACATTGTTGGTGGGAATGTACATTAGTACAGCCACTTTGAATAATAGTATGGAGGTTCCTCAGAAAACCAAAAACAGAACTACCATATGAACCCAAAATCCCACTACTGGGTATTTATCCAAAGAAAGGAAATCAGTATATCAAAGGGATACCTGCACCCCCGTGTTTATTACAGCACTATTCACAAAAGCCAAGACATAGAACATCTTAAATGTCCATCAAGAGGTGAATGGATAAAGAAAATGTCATAGAAAAGAATGAAATTCTGTCACTCAAGGCAACATGGATGAGTCTGGAGAACATTATGTTAAGTGAAATAAGTTAAGCACAGAAAGATAGCTACAACATATCATCACTCATAAGTGGGAGCTTAAAAAATTTGAGCTCATGGAAATAGGCAGTAGAATTATAGGTTTTGGAAGCTGGGAAGGGAAGGAGGGAGGGAAGGATGGAGAGAAGTTGGTTAACAGATACAAATTATAGCTAGATAGGAGGAATAAGTTATGGTAGAGCGAGTCCAACACTGTAGGGTGAATATGGTTAACTCTAATTTATTGTATATTTTCATAAAGCTTAAAGATGATTTTTAATATTTACAACACAAAGAAATGACAAATGGTTAAGATATACAAGTATTGTAAAGTCATACTGTACCCCATAAATATGTACCATTATTCTATGTCAACTAAAAAGAAAAATAAAAAATGTAAAAAAAAATAAAACTATTAAGTAGGATAAGAAAAATAAGTACTCACAGGATAGGTTTTCTAGCTAAGTCTGTGAGCACAGTGGACTCACCGATAATCTTGTTAGCAATCTAGCACATCTTTTGTAATCTAGGGAAAACATTTAAAGGTAAATTATGTATACAGTGCCTATAAATGTGAAAGGAATCATGTTAATTATTGTCACTAATGCATATAATGACAGCTACATTTTAATAAGCACCTAATATATCAAGTGCTTAACATGTTTTTTTATCAATCAATTCTAATAATGCAATCAGGAAGGGGCTATGATAATATTCACTGTAGAGATGAGACAAGAGTCTCAAAATGTTAATTATCCCATAACTAGTGAACAGTTTGATCCCAAAACTTCCACTTTCTCCACCATGCTGCGCTACAGTCAGTCATTTTGTCTTGAATCCAATGCGACTGCTTTTCCCTAGTCATTAAATACAAGTTGTTTAAAAAAGTATAACAAATCTGACTCAACACCCTGAATAAAATTAAGTATTCCTCAAGACGAGCAATCCAGTTAAAAGGAAAGAAAATTCTTAGAATGGATTTTCTTTAAAAGGAAAGTTAGAGCTTAGAAAGGAATTTAAAAACAACCGAGTTACCATACATAATCATAATTTGAGCACTTTGAATGATAGCACTTAAGTATTATGTTCTGAATTATTATTAACTCCAGTAACTTAAGTATCCACAAGAATTCCCTAGAGCAACCTTTAAAATACATGCCATCATCACTCAGAAACATCCAGCACCCATCGTGTAAATTATGTGATACAAAAAATATTTACTTTAAAATAACTTACGAGGAAATTTTGACTTGCACTTCATAGTCCTCTTATTTTTTTTTTCATTTACATGAAAGAGCACTTTATTTATGCTGAGGAATTTGAATAATAATAATAAGTTTAAATCCTGACAAACATTTTGGTCTTTAAAGAAATCTGGCTATTTTCAGATTCGGATATTTTCCCAACTGGAATGCGGGTTCACTCCTTAGAGTCTCCACAGCATGCACACACCTTAGGCGCCGTCAGTGTTACAAATAACGTCTTATACAATGTTTAGTCTATTGCTTCCCACCCGCAGACAACTCAAGTTTAAAATACATGCATTTATTGTCAAATAAATTTTTTTTAAAAAACTGCCAAAGCTACTTACAAGCGGGTGTTGAGCAATCCCTGGTATTGTAATAGAGTCGACGGAAATGTTTGCTACATTCGGCTGAAAATGTGACTGGCCCTGGTGGACGGGAAAAGAATGCTTATTATAAACACAGGCACGTTTTCCAAACAAATTTGCTAGCACTTTATGGACAGAGACCATGTAACTGTGGTTCACTCCTTCCGGCGCCCTTAAAGGAACTTGCCTGAGAGGCTTCCTTCACCCAGCTGTGTGGGAGGTAGTGAGTTGTGGTCTGTGAAAAATTATCTAAATTCATTCCACATTCTCAACATCTCACATAATGGAATCTTCACCATCAGTAGAACTCTCTAGAATAATTAGGCGGAAAAAGTTCTAGACAGGAAAAAAAAAATCTGCCGAGAGCAAAGTGGATGTGAAGAATAAAAAGTGAAATACCCTTCGTTTCTACCTTGTGTTTCCTAGTTTTTTATTTAATAGGAATTAATGTTTATGTTCAAAGACATTTATTCCGTTTTCTAATGATAGTAATTTATGTCTTATTAGTGTCAATGACTATTGTAAAGTGTGCAGGGCCTGAGAGTTCCTTCTCTCCCTCCATAAATCCAGGGGGGCCCATGCAAGCTGTCACCCCTTCCTCGGGAGTCTGCTTTTCATGACAGTGAGGGCGGCAGGGAGTCCACGCCCGCTGCTCGCAGCTGCCCGGAGTCACTCGCAGCTGCCACGCCCGCAGCCCCCGCCGGGCCCGCTGCACCCTCAGGGCCAGGGTTTTGAAGCTGATGAACAAGCATGGCCCTTAGATTTAATTAAGTGGGAAAACCACACCTTTACCACATGACGGGCCTGAGCTGCAACAGAACAAAGGTAGCTGCAGTGATTAGGGACAGAGGGACAACAGCAACGGTAAGTGGGGGTGGGTGGAGGCTGTTCAAAATAACGTAGTGACTTGCTAGAACTTGGGGCACAGGATGATGTGCAAGTCATTCACAATTGGATACAAGAACCAAAGAGCGTCTAAGACGTTTCATCTGTGCTTCAGATGAGGCATATGGAAGTCTGTCTCTTCCCTGTTCAAAACACTTCCACTGCTCCCACGAGCGATCTAAACGCCTCAGCACGCCACTGGAGATCCCACTCCGCCATCTGGGCTGGGGCAGAGCCGCAGCGCAGCGACCCCAACCCTCAGCACCTGGGGGACACGGCGCTGGGGCGGCCCTGGTGGCCGGGAGGACCCGCTCTGCCCTCAGTGGTAAACGCGCGGAGAAGCGTGAACGGATAACAACGGAAAACGGCGCGGGAACCGCGGGGATCAGCAATTTGTACAGGAAGCTGTGGGAGATGTCGTTTACTGTAGTCTGCCTGACGCTGGGGCAGAATTAAACAAACAAGGTGAGTTCGGTGCTTTGCAAAGTGTGCAAGCTGCTCGCGAACTCCATTCTCCTTTGCCAGGAGAAGTAACTGAAATTAGTGAAGCTCTGCAGAAAATCCAGGACTTGTCAACAAATCCTGTTATGAAGACGGTTGGCTGATGGAGGTGACACGGAGTAACCCTTCAGAACTAGATGAACCGATGAGTGAAGAAGCATCTGAGAAATACGTAAATTCTATCGAGGAGTGAAAATAGAACCCCTAAGTACACCAGTGTGAAATAACTTAAAAAAAAAAAAAAAGATTTCCACAGTATGACTCCTTCCTACCTTTCCAGCCATGGATGTGCCCAGTGGCCACATTTATCCCTACCTAAACCCACCACCGTCCATACACACCATCCACCTGTCCTTCCCCAAACCACACCATGAGCCATTATGGCCTGATCAATGGACTTCTGACTTGAATGCCTCACTCCTCATGGGGAAACCCTTATTTATCCCTTAAAGCCCAACTTAAATTCGTGTCCACTACAAGCCTTTCCTGGTAGTTCTTGGCCACATTATTCACTTCCTGTGTACTCTTCAAACTTTATACTTCATTACTTGTCAAGATCTGGAGTGGGCGCAGTGGTTCACATCTGTAATCCTAGTACTTTGGGAGGCTGAGGCAGGAGGATTGCTTGAGTCCAGTTCAAGATCAGCCTGGGCAACATAGAAAGATCTTGTTTCTACAAAAAATTTAAAAATTAGTCAGGTATGGTGGCACAAGCCTGTAGTTCCTGCTACTCAGGAGGCTGAGGCAAGAGGATGGCTTGAGCCCAGCAGTGGGAGGCTGCAGTGAGCTATGATGACACCACTGTACTATAGCCTGGGCAACAGAGCGAGATCCTATCTCTTAAAAAAAAAAATTTGGTTTACATTAGAGTTAATACAAGTTAACAGCACTTGTCCAGCTCCCCAACCAGACTGTGAGTTTCTTACAGACATTGTCATTGTATCCTCAGTGTCTAACACAGTAATCTGCACACAATCTTTTTATGTAATGGAATGACTGATAAATTTTATACTTGCCTGTGAAATGCTTTATGAATTTGTCTTTGTCTTTTAAGTTCAAATCTCTTGGGAATATTTCTGAAAAGAAAAAGAACTTCAGAATTTCTTGAATGCATTTCCATCATTAATAATATCCTTATTATGCACTTAATAAAGCACTAAACACATGAATCCAGGGCAGTTTATATAGCTGATCCCAAATCTGTATCTCCAGCCCTGGCCAGTTCCTGGGGCTCTAGAACTCCAGGAGAGCTAACTTCTTGCTCTACTGCTCTGTCGAGGTAACTTACAGGCCTTCCAGAAGTGCACAGATGGAGTGGGACGTCTGGTTTTCCCTCTGCCTGGACCTATTTCTTTTCCATGTCCTCAGTCTCAGGAATAGCATCCATCACTCTACATTCCTTGCTCAGGCCCCAAATCAAGAAGTTACGCTTGACTTCCTCTTTCCTTCACCACTACATCCAACCTCCAGAAATTATCCAGACCCATGCACTTCTTTCTCCATCCGTCAACACGAGGCTGGTCCAAGCCACCGAACTTTTGCGACCACTTCAGCAGCAGCCTTCTAACCTGTCTTCTCCCAGTAATCCTTTTTCTCTGCAGTAGCCAGGGCAAGCAAATTGCAACGTACTTCAGCTCATGATACTCTCCCACTTAAAAGGCTTTGTGCTCAAAATAAAATAAAATTTAAAAATCAAACTGCATCTCGGACTTTACTTTGTACTCACTAAAAATCCATCGTCCAGAAAAAGCAATTTATAAAAACAATCAGGAGTGTATGCAACTCTTTTCGAACTCCTGACCTTGAGCGATCCACCCGCCTCGGCCTCCCAAAGTGCTAGGATTACAGGTTTGAGCCACCGCGCCCAGCCCTGTATGCAACTCTTTTAAAGGGAGAGAAAACTTAAACTTTAATAAAATACTTGGGCCTCAATATTTGTTAGCAGTTACACATGTGAACTTACAATGTTTTTATTATAAAATGACTCATGTGTACTCAAACATAATATGAATGTAATGGGTAAGGGAACATGTGTCGTCTCCCCCCAGGTGCGTCTGGCCCTGGCGGAACCTGTGCGGGCTCAGGGCACGCTCGTGCGGGCAGCAGGGTGCGGCCAGGTGGAGGCCCCTCCCATGTGGCAATGAACAGCTGCACTTTACAATTAAAACTAATCCAAGAAAACAAAAGAACAGTGAATATGAAAGTATTTCCTCATTTCATCTTTCGGTGTTCTCTTCAGTAATATTCCAACCTGAACATAGGTCTTTCCCCACCTCTGCTCAGAAAGCAAACGTAGCAAATTGGCTTATGTGGCACCGATTCTCTGTGTGGCCTTGGGGCCAGGTGGCTGCACTGACGCTTTCTGAAAGATGAGCCAGCTGAGTGCAGTGGCAGTACCTACTATGCAGTATCTACCTACTATACCTACACACTCAAAGACTTTGTAAATAATTCTATTTCTGAATTAGTCTGAAGCACTTACACTCTAATTCTAATCTGTAGCACCCGGGACAATAATAACATTCAGGTTTGTAGAGAATTACATATTTTAAGAAAATTGTCCCCTCTTCTCCACCCTGGCAACACATTTGGTGACTTCTATCAAAGCAGTTGTCACATTCTGATCAGCATGACCATGCACTGTGCGCATCTGTGGGTTTTTTGAGGCAAGGGTTACTGTCTTGCTCACCTGTGATCACCTGACGCGTGTGCACAGTGCTTTGCTGACGGAGGACACCTGGCACATGTTCAAGGAATGGAAAGCTGAGAGGGTTGTTAACTTTTAAATGAAAACAATCAATGTCTCATTTGCACCCCATATAGGCCACCAAGAAAACCACAATTTTAATACACTTGAATTTTAATTTCAAGGTACAGCCATCAGATAGGAATACAGGAATATATAACAGATGGATTTAACTGAAACAGGGAAGTGATGTTTAAGATGACAACCAAAGTAACAAGCCAGAGATTACTAGGTAAGAAGAGATAAAAGAGAGGACTGCAGTGTGTTAAAGTATTTGAGGAATATCCAAGTGGCTGAAAGAGAGAGACAGGTTATAGCTGTTTACAAACTTTGTACTTAGTTTTATGGGTGATGAAAAGTCAAAGAGTTTTAGGCAAGGGAATGGCGTAGCTGACCTTCATTTTTTTTTTTTTTTTTTTTTTTTTTTTTGGCGACGAGGTCTTGCTGTGTCACTCAGTCTGGAATGCAGTGGCCTGATCACAGCTCACTGCAGCCTCAAACTCCTGGGCTTATGCAGTCTTCCCACCTCAACCATTCAAGTAGTTGGAACTATAGGCTCGCACCACCATGCCCAGCTAATTTTTTTGTTTGTTTGGAGAGATAAGTGGCATGATCACAGCTCACTGCAGCCTCAAACTCCTGGGCTCAAGAGAGCCTCCTGCCTCAGCCTCCTAAGTAGCTGGGAATACAGGCACACTCCACCATACCAGGCTAATTTTTAAATTTTTGTAGAAATGGGGTCTTGCTATGTTGCCCATGCTTGTCTCAAACTCCTGGCCTCAAGCAATCCTCCCACCTCAGCCTCCCAGAGTGAGCAACTGTGTCCAGCCTTATGATAGTTTATAATCCTCAAAATATTAAATGAACAACTGGTAAGAGAACTACTCCAAACAACAAAATTAGTTAATTGATCTCTGATGGAAAATGATCTAAGATAGTAATGTCTATAACAATAGAAATGTGAACCACATGCATAATTTTAAATGTTTTAGTAGGCACATTAAAAAAGTAAAAGAAAACATGTGAATTAATTTAATAATTTACTTTAACCCAATGTATCCAACCTATTATCATTTCAACATGTATTCAATATTTTAAAATTACTAATGAGATATTTTTACATTTTTTATACTAAGTTTTCAAAATCCAGGGTGCATTTTACACTCGCAGCACACCTCAGTTTGGTCCAGCCACGTTTCAACTGCTCAAGAGCCACGAGCGGTTTGTGGCTGCTGTGCGGACAGGCAGTCTAAAACGTGCGCTTCGCCCCTGTGACGTGTGACGACAGTCGCACAGAGGGCCACGTATCTGGAGGGGTTAAAAACAAAGGGTCTTTAGGTAATACATGATCACCATCCTGGAACAACTTGAATAAACCGGTATCTCAGTCATCCAATTTGTAAAACTTTCTAGTTTTTATTTAACCAAAACTGTTGTTATCTGGCACCCTCATCAGTTTTAAATTTACAATATCTTTTAAAAGAATAGATTTGTATATATGTGTGTGTGTATATGTTGGTGTGTTTGTCTTTCTTTCCTATATTCTTGTTAAAAAATGAATAGAGATCACGTGAAACAATAAAAACCATAACAGTACAATTAAAAACTAAAATATAAAATGTTTATTGTTTGCTTCTATTTGCAGATAACTTTATTTTACCATAAAGATAATTTGTTCTGATATGACTGACTCTTGAAAAGCCACGTTCATTGATCCTCAGTCCTTTGTAGGTACTGTGGGACATATTTTATGTTTTAATCCGTTATTATATTAGGTCCTTAAAATGCTTGCTGCATAGTTCTTTGAGTTATCATTTATTTTAAACAGATGACACTATTAATCTCTTTTTCAGTATATAAAAACAGTTATATTTTCAAAAATAAGAACAATTACCTTTATTACCTCACTGCTGAGAGAATTGCTGGTGGAAAATGTAAGTATTTACAGAAAAATGCAAATTTATTAAGTATATGGTGGAAAAAGATGTTGACTTTTAAACATATTGAAGCAATACTTTTAAAATACAAAATTAAAAGTATTTAAAATTAAACTGGCATAAAATGTGTATCTTTTTTCCTTATGTAGTTATATTGCATCCATATCAGTAAATACTTGTAAATGTATAAATATTTACAAAAATGTATTTTATATTATGCTTCTATTAAAGATGAAGATATTTAAACAGAGGGATGTATGTGTATAACTTTCTTTTTTATGTAAGTTTTTATGAGGCCTAATGTTATTAATATTTAGGCTGCAAATTACACACAAGATAAAAAAGTAAATCCAAACTGACTGCTTATTATCTTCTAAATTTTTGCTATTTAAAATATGTTCCACAGACCAGCAGCATCAGCATATCCCAGGAGCTTGTTAAAACGTAGATCAGGGCGACGCCCATAGAGTCAGACTTTTTTTTCAACTGGAACACAGGACACCGGGTATATACATACTGTCTGTGGCTGCTTTTGAGCTACAGAGACAGAGGTGAGTGTTGCGAGTCCTTTCTCATGCTTTGGATACAGAGTAAGTACAGATAGATTCTGCATTAGGAAAAGGCACTATATCGTGTATTCATTTCCTAGAGCTGCCGTAACAAAGTTCCACAAATTGGATGGCTTTCACCAATGGAAACTTACTGCCTCACAGTAAGGAGCTAGAGTCAAGGTGACGGCAGGGCCCTGCTCTCTCTGCAGGCCCAGGAGAAGGATCCCTCCTTGCGTTTTCCAGCTTCTCGTGGTTGCTGGCAATTCTTGGCGTTCTCTGGCTTGTACATGCATCACGCCAACCTCTGCCTTCGCCATCACACGGAGCTCTGTGTCCAGGTATCTTCGCATGGCTGTCATCTCATTAAGGACACCAGTCACACTGAATTAAGGGCCCAGCCACTCTCCTCCAGTATAACCTCATTTTAACTAATGGCATCTGCAATGACTGTATTTCCTAACAAGGTCACATTCTTCTTCTTTTTTTTTTTTTTTGACACAGAGTCTCACTCTGTCACCTGGGCTAGAGTGCCGTGGCGTCAGCCTAGCTCAAAGCAACCTCAAACTCCTGGGCTCAAGCGATCCTCCTGCCTCAGCCTCCTGTGTAGCTGGGACTACAGGCGCTCGCCACCACACCCAGCTAATTTTTTCTATTTTTAGTAGAAATGGGGTCTCACTCTTGCTCAGGCTGGTCTCAAACTCCTAGGCTCAAACGATTGGCCCGCCTCAGCCTCCCAGAGTGCTAGGATTACAGGCGTGAGCCACCGTGCCCAGCCTAAGGTCACATTCTAAGACACTAGGAGACTAGAAACTTAACATATTTTGCAGGGGGAACACAACTCAATTCCTAACATATGGAAATCTGAGTTTACTAAACAAACAAATTGAAATTGATATTTGCATTATAAAAGTTATTTATTTTCACAATAATTTGTTCAAAATTATTTTTAAATGGTTTAACCAAGATATCAAAAACATGACTTTACAAAATTTAAATGGGTGCACCACTTTTACATAAATAAATACATTCTGTAGTATGACGTTCCATTGCTATCCCTTGTAAAAGAAATCGGCTAGTCAATTTGGCCAATACAAGGTGCATAGATCCACCTACAAAGAATATTCTGGGCCGGGCGTGGTGGCTCACACCTGTAATCCTAGCACTCTGGTAGGCCGAGGCAGGCGGATTGTTTGAGCTCAGGGGTTCGAGACCAGCCTGAGCAAGAACGAAACCCCGTCTCTACTAAAAAAAAATAGAAAGAAATTATCTGGACAACTGAAAAAATATAGATATACATAAAATTAACCAGGCATGGTGGCACATGCCTGTAGTCTCAGCTACTCAGGAGGCTGAGGCAGAAGGATCGCTTCAGCCCAGGACTGTGAGGTTGCTGTGAGCGAGGCTGACACCACGGCACTCTAGCCCAGGCAACACAGTGAGACTCTGTCTCAAAAAAAAAAAAAAAAAAAAGAGTGATATAATATTTTTTAAATGAGCTTTTCATCACTGGGCAGTTTCGGATGTACAGAAGCATTATTGTACACCTAAACACAGAGCATTCCCAGCTTCTCCTATTACTAACATCTGACGCTAGCAGGGCGCATTTCCTGCAGCTAATGAACCAATACTGATACGTTACTTCTCTCGGATTTCCTCCGTTTTCATTTGATGTCCTTCTGTCTCAGAAGCCCACATCACACTTACTTGTCCTATCTCCTTAGGATTCTCTTGGCTGTGACAGTTTCTCAGTCTTTTCTTGTGTTTGATGACTGACAGTTTTGAAGACACCTGGTCAGGGATTTTGTGGAATGTCCCTTATTTGAGATTTTTCCAATATTTTTCTCATGATTAAACTGGGGTCAAGAACAGTAAGGTAAAGTGCCATTCTTGTCACCTCCTATCAAGGACACGTGTTATCCACATGGTTTATGATTGCTGGCGTTGACCTTGACTGAGGCAGTGTTTGTCAGGTCTCTGCACTGCGACGTTGCTGCTTCCCCATCTCCACGTTGTTCTCCTGGGAAGGAGGTCACTGTGCTCAGCCCACATGTGCGAATCAGGCAGTTGTGTTCCCCTTCCTCGAGGGCACAGTGTCTATGTGGGTTATTTAGAATTCTTCTGCATGGGAGGTTTGTCTCTCCTCCTTCAGCTGTTTATTTAATCAATCATTTATTAATATTTATACCAGCAGGGACTCATGGGCGCATATTTTACACTTTGGGTTATAATCTCATACTACTTCCTTTATTTAGCTGCTCGGATGGTTCCAGCTTTGGTCATTGAGAACTGGTTTTGTTGGTTCCTGCGTCCCTCTGACATCTTCCTGTCATTGTAGGGGGTTTTATTGTCATTTTTATGGCTTTAAATTTTTATCACTTTTTTTTTTTTACTTTCTGGCACTACTGGATGCTCCAGGTTCATCTTGTATTACTTTCTGTCCTGATCCTAGCATCAGGGATTTCTCTAAGGAGCCCTCGAGCCTTTTACAGGAGAATGGTCTTAGAAACCAAGATCTGGGCCCTTGGTGTCTCTTTGCTACTGGGGAGTGGTGACTTCCAGACCCTTTCAGCTGATGGAGCAAGGAAATATATGTGTGGTGGAAATGAGGAACTTGCTTTTTAATACATCCAGTGTTTAAATTATTTCTAAAATTATACTACGGCACATAATATTTAATAGAACATATTTTTGGAATGTACAGTATCTGTACTATTTCACTGGTGATGTCACAAGGAGCACATAAAAGTCATTTGAAATGATCTAAGCTCCAACATGTAGTCGTACTGACTCGTACTCTGCATCCAGCTGCACCCGTGTCCTGTCCTGAGACCGGACAGCCACGCTTTGCATTCCCAACCAAAGCAAAACTCGGTGTCAGGCCAGACACTTCCAAAGATTCCTTGGGTTTCTTTTATAAACTG
This sequence comes from Lepilemur ruficaudatus, assembly GCA_963574885.1. Classification (NCBI taxonomy): domain Eukaryota; kingdom Metazoa; phylum Chordata; class Mammalia; order Primates; family Lepilemuridae; genus Lepilemur; species Lepilemur ruficaudatus. The sequence goes on from CAUYRT010005445.1 coordinate 36,645, forward strand.
AGTTAGACAAACTAAATAATCTCCAAAGTCCTTCCTAAGTCCTCAGTTATTCAAGTACTATGACAAGATTCCAACATTATATTGCTTATTTACCAAAGGACAAAACATTAAGTGAGTCCAGAGGACTGGAAAAAATACAAAATCATATTGCAAAATAGATTTCCTCTGGTTTTAAACCACAGACCAATTCACATTTAATTTAAACTTTAGCCATTTCATTCAAAGACTGCTGTCAGGAAAATGATTTATTCAGTTTCTGGTTTAATCTAGTTAATCCCCTTCCCAGATTTAAAGTTATCATTTCCACGGACACTTTAAAAGACAAATGAGATTCTTATAAAAATGCTAAAACATTTCAAAAACAAATAGATGTACATCATTTTACACTGTGAAAACATTTTTACGTGCAATCAGTTATTAAGAATGACAACCAAATGACAGTAGATTAGTTCTAGCAGGAGACACAGGCTCCAGCCCTAATGATGTTCCTGGATTAGGCAGCTACAAACCTTCTCAACAAACTGGACCACAGGATAGCCACGAGGGCTCCCAGCCCAGTAGTAAAGTCACACCACCCCAGAAGCACAGTCTCCAAGAAGCAAAAACTCTTCTTTGTTGAGACCAGAACTAAAGGACAGAGAGCAGGTCCGAAGGCGGAGCACAGGTTCCTTCAGGGCAAGGTGAAGTTTGAGATTCCTGGAGTGGAGACATTCGGCAGATAGTGGACACATGAATTTAAAGGACAAGGAAAAGAAAAGGGAAGGAGATACGTTCCAGAGTCAGTCACAGGGAGGCAGCAGCTGAAACGAGAGAAGTGCCCAGGATCACACAGGGAAAGCTCCATGTGGAAATCCTGGCCATACCTAGAACCCCGGGCAGCGGGAGGAGAGGGGTTCAGGGAGAGAAAGCCAGAACGGTCAGAGAAGCCAGAGAATCACTGTGGAAACACAGGAATTGTGTGAAGAGGACAGGGAGATGTCAGCAGCAGCGGAGCATCCAAGGGGCCACGTAAGGGTTTACGTGAAGACCGACATGCAGTCATGGCTGCACTGTGCCCAGGAAAGGATAACAGAGGGCCAACATGTACGCAGGCGGAGTGGCAAAGGAGGGCGGATTTTGCCCTGTGGGTTGTGTTAATCATGCCTTTTTTATTTTCTTTATTTCTGACATCTGGGGCCTTGCTGCCCCTGGAGGGACTGCCCCGCCCAGGATAGCCAATTCCTAGAGAGCAGAGGACTCACCTGCAAGATCACCTTTCATTTGCAGACCAGCTCAACCGCAGCCCACTTCCCACTACCTGCTTATTGGGCTGTCACAGTCCAGGCCACTATTCCCCGTCCTAATTACACCAGGGCCAGGTGCCAGCCCTTAGCGCCAGAGCCCACTGAAATCATTCAAACCAACCAGTGCTGAAGCTGCTTACCCTCGCTTGCCCACATTTCCCCCATTCCTTCTTCCTCCTAAGTGGCCCAGGTTGCCACGTGGCCCTGTGTGGCTTGCTGTGCACCCTGTTTTTAGGGACTTGTCAAGATAAACTTCTTCCTTTGAACATCACTTCCATGTCTATGGTCTCCTCATCCCTGATTAAACAAATCGCAGGTACATTTTCAGGCAGGTGATGACAGATACTGGGAGGAATGGTAACCTAATCATGTTTGTTTCATATCCTCTGGCAACAATGCAAAAAAGTGGTTACAAGAAAGCTTATATGTCTCACTGTAAACGTCTATAACAACTTTAAACTAACTTTTTCTAAATACACTATGTTGCTTTTCTAGATGAGGCAATGGAATTCTTTGTGCAGCAAGAATTTTCCAGTATATTTCAAAATACCTTACCATGAACATTTCTGAAATGTTCAATTACTACCTGATTACCACAGGCTAAAAATTTAACAAAGTAATTTTAAATATTTAATTAGATAGTAAAACAGAGTAAGTACTCATAGGAAATATTTTCCTAAGAATGGATACATATGGTTTAGAAGATCGATGAATAAAGGTCACAAACAGTAATAATACAGTGATACAGTATTACTGTGCAGTAATACAACTGAACCAAAATTTAATTCATCACATGTGGGATAAGCACCTTTACTTCTCATTGTCCACGTACCTTAGCCTATGAATTGGGTTTCTTTCCTTTCTTCTGAAGTATCTTTTATTTTCACTTCATCTATGAAGAATTTTTTAAGAAATGGCCATTTTAATACTTCACCAATTAATTTAGTAGTAATGAATAATTATTTAATACAGTAATTAATTTCTATTCTTGCAACCTAAAATTCAGACCATAAATACTGTCCTATGTAAACAAGACTTTGTTTTTAAATCTATTAGGGAACACAGGAGATAGTCACAGGAAAGAGTTACACAAACTGACAGTGTTTCAAATCCAGCGGGTAAATGGTGCTTTTCCTTTCTTAGCAACAGGCATATAAGTCTTCTGGCAATAGAAAAATCTCCTATAGCCCTGGTGAGGTGGCTCACACCTGTAATCCCAGCATTTTGGGAGGTGGAGGCAGGAGGATCACTTGGGGCCAGGAGTTCAAGACCAGCCTGAGCAAAGTGCAAGACCCTCGTCTCTACAAAAAATTTAAAAATTAGCTGGGCATGGTGGTGCATGCCTGTAGTCCCAGCTACTTGGGAGGCTGAGGCCAGAGAATTGTCTGGGCCCAGGAATTTGAGGTTGCTGTGAGCTATGATTGGGCCACTGCACTCTAGACTGGATGATGGAGCAAGACCCTGCCCTAAAAAAAAAAGAAAAAGAAAAAATCTCCTATAAATAAGCAAAACCAGGTTTTGAGGTGGTCATGACGACATCCCTCTGTCCAGACTCACCACGACTGACAGCTGTGCAGTACTTCAAGAGAATGCTGTCGGCCCCTAGACCAGGAGCCCTGCCAGGTGCTCACACACCTCTGCTGCTCAATCTTCACCAGAAGCCCATGATGTGCTCTTCCCCAGGGTGCAGACGCCACACCTGGAACTCAGAGGTGCGCCCTGTGCAGGGTCCACAGCTCTGTGACTAAGGCAAACCTAGAACCCGTGCTCTCTGTCTCATGGAAATGATCACCAGCAAATGTGATACTGTCAATAAACTCCTTACAAAACTGTCAGCCAGAAGTGATTGTCTTTCAGGGTTTAAACTTCTTAGTGTTTTTGTTTTCTCATTTTCTCATACGTAACTACCACTTGGGCTCGCTTTGGCAGCACATATACAAGTAGCTACTACTTAATAAAGATAAGATGTTTTCTTTAATAACTGGCTCACATAATTTGCTGTATGTCCACAGAGAAAACAATGTCTGCCAAGTGCGAACTAGACGTGTAGACTGATTAAATTACGGACATAAGTAATTACAGATTGTGTAGAATTTAAGCAAAGTTGAATGCTCATATATTAAAATTATAAAATATTAGAAGTACAAAGTGTTCACAATGGGCACACTCTTCAAGAACAGCATTTAAATTTTAGATGAGTAACTTGCCATTTCACTGAACTTATCTCTAGATAATTTATTTTTCCATTGAACAGCGGTGTGCCTGTTTCCCTAGCAGCTGGCGTGTGATCACTTTGCAGTGACTCTCCTGGGCGGCCCCGCACAGCCCCTCAGCCTCCTCGGTTGCCCTTCCTCCCCTCCTTCATTACCTACGACCAGGCAGCGCTTCTTCCTGGTGGCCCCCAGGTGCTGAAGTAGGGCTGGCCTGTGCCCGGTGTCTGAAACAACATTTTTAAAAGTGGGCTCCTTGAAAACCTAGCTCTATGAGATGCAAATAATGCTAAAATTTTTAGAAATTTAGATAATGCTAATTTACATAAAGTTTCCATTACTGCAGGACTTCACAGTGCCTTGTCTTAGTCTGTTTCGTGTTGCTATAAAGAAATATCTGAAGCGGGGTAATTTAAAAAGAAAAGAGATTTATTTGGCTCATGGGTTCTGGTGGCTGAAAAGCCAGAGATTGGGCAGCTGCGTCTGCTGAGGGCCTCAGCTGCTGCCACTCACTGAGGAAGGAGAAGGGAGCCGCTGTGCAGAGATCACGTGGCCAGAGAGAAGGCAAGAGAGACAGGGAGTGGCCAAGCTTTTTTCAAAAACCAGCTCTCACAAGGAACTAGTGATAACTCACTCACCTTCCCCACTCACCCAGGGATGGCACTGATCTGTTCTTGAGGGATCTGCCCCCAGGACGCAAACACCTCCCATTAGGCCCCACCTCCAACACTGGGATCAAATTTTAACATGAGGTTTGGAGGCAGCAAACATTGGAACCACAGCATGCTCCTATAATGATTCTCTGAGAACGGGCCTAATGGCCACGTTCCCGAAGCTGGTAGATCAACGAAGTCTTTTTCCACTGCCCATTTTTAAAGACACACTGGAATGTGGAGCTATGGAGCTGTGCATGCATCGGATGGGCAGAGGGTGGACAGTGAGCTACTAAATCAGAAGTATGGCTACAGTTGGGAGGGCAGTTAGGAATTGTCTCTATCTGGAAGAAACTTTCCAGAAGATTCTGATATGCCACCTTTCTCCTCCCCACCCTCCTCAATTAAAAAAATCTCTGGTGGTTCCAAAAATTTAATGTACACAGAATTCTCAAAGAGCTTTTTGAAATGTAGATCTGCAAGCTGTATTCACAGAGATTTATTATATCCAGAGCAAAATCCAAGAATTACATTTGACACTCACCTCCCAATTGTTCTGAGACATATGATTCCAGGAGCCTCATTTTAAGAACTACCGCTCTAGAAGGTATCAAGGATAGCAAATACTGTATTGTCTAAATAGAACCAGATGCTAAGAAATTAGCTTATAACTCATAATGATACCAATTAAATAATAAGATGATAGGTCTGGTTTAGCTTTGAAACAAATAAAATTTCAAATTCTTTTAATTTTAAAATTGAAGTTTTTAAAACTCTTAAAGAATCTTTTTAAAATTCAGTTCCTTCAAAATAAAAAAACATCTTTCCTAAATGTAAACTTTATACAGTGACTTTGGTGGGCCATGGGGTATTAAAAACTGAGTAACTCTTTTTGAAATAGGATATGGAATTAGAAAAATAAATCAATAAACAAAATACATTTTTTAAAAAACTGAGTAGCCCTCACTCCCCAGCTTAAAGGGACTTACATTCAAACAGATCTAATGAGATAAGATCAAACTAACAAGGGTTGCAGCATGAGGAGGGCTGCAGATGAGAAAATGCCATTTGTGCTCAATGGAGAAAGAAACCGTTACTGAAAGACAATCTAAAAGACTAACAACAACTGCAAGTAAATCACATTTTAATAAAATTACATTTTATTTTATTAAATAAAAAGACTCCACATTTCTCAAACATGATATAAATATTGTAGCTACTGTTTCCTGACAGTTCATGCTGATAGCTGTAGAATTAGAGTTATAACAAACGTCTAAACTCCAGAGCACACTACTTCCCACTGCTGTGACATTTTCTACAATTGCAGACACAGGAGGAAAATGTCACCTGGCCACATTTTTCTATCCTCCTTCTACACAGCAACAAAGATCTTAGAAATTTGCTCTTACACACTGTAGAATTCATTTTCAGCAATGAAACTGAAGGGCAAAGGGAAAACATTAACATTTTTTAAAGGAATTTTTAAAATCCTAGTTTTCCTAACCAACGTATAAGTGGAAAGTAGTCTCCTATGACTGTGTCATTCCAGGGAGAGAGAAGCCACAGTGGGTGGGTGATTCTGTCAACTTCCTGCACAGAATTTCCCTACTCAGCAGCTCTGTAAATGGACTCGTGCAAATAGTCACCAACAACTGCCAAAAACACTGCGAATGGGCAGGGGCCTTTCAGGTAAGCAGCCCTGGCTACTCATAACAGGTGTTTATTGTCATAGCAGCTACCACACCCAACAGATTTCTGCCATAGTACCTGCCAAATATACATAACTTTTCCACCCTGACCTCTTCCCATGCTAACAGTTTTCAGTGAAACAAAGAGCTTCAGGTAACTCTGCAAATAAAATATTAAAATGGAAAGTGATGGATATGTTCATTTGTTTGTAGTAATCATTTCCTATGTATCTGTATTTCAAAACTTCATGTTGTTTAAAGATAAACTAAAAAGGCATTTTTTAAAAGTACCCATCTATACCCGCTCCTTGGTGATATGCAAAGCAGCAAAAACCTATTTTTTTATTATTTATGTGGAAGAAATTGTCATTTACCAGGCATCACCATCTAAGTGGGCTGATACAGTAACAGACTTGCAATGGAGGGAATTTGGGTTGTACAAATAAAATTCCATTATTACATAAGTCCCTGCAGCTTTCAAGTATATCTGGAGTGTTCTAAAGTTTTATCAGATTGGAGGGCATATATGTGAAGTGATTTTAGAGTTTGGATATTTTTGAACACAGAAATAGCTGCAAAGACATCACAAAAGAAGAGGGCCTATATGGATAGATAGAATTCCAACAGGCAGAGCTGAGAGAAGCATATTCCAGAAGCCATCAGAAGAGCATACACAGTCAGAATGGCACCTGTGAGTGGCAGGTACAGAGCATGTGACTGACACAGGCACTTCTGGCAGCCCCTGTGAGCACCACAGAAAGTAGGTGGGGTGGTCCCAAAGGAATTTGAATGTCCTGTCTTCCTTTACAAGGAAGTTAGGACTTTCCTGGAAAATCAAGTGAAGCCACTGCAGATTTGTGACCCAGGAGGGACCAGTCCCACACCACTTACTGAGAATGTTCACTTGCAATTGTTCAGAATAACCTTACCAAAATGACCTTGACATTCCCTAAGCTCCATGTCAGTAGGTTTTACATTAAAACAACATCAACAAGAACAGCGCAAATCTGACTCCAGAAAGTCTGCAGAGATAATGTAAATATTTGCAGAAATCTCTTGAAAAGGCAGAGGCAGCAAAGAGGACATGACATGCACCAACACTTTCTGAAGTCCCCTCACATTTCTGTCTCCCACATTCTACACCAATTTCTTTTTTGTCACAAACTGCTCCGAACCTCTTCCCTACTCCCACTGTGGCCCATTCCTCAGCCTTCTGACCTTGCCTTTGTTTCAGTGGGTGAGAACTCGATGCCCCCTTCTTTCCATAGAGTCTGAGGTGGGATTCCTCGTTCTGTTCCCCTCTGCTGTGTGACGATCAGAGACCGCAGGGGGGCAGCACAGGACAAGAGGGCAAGGGTGAAGCTGGTGACAACATGCACTTTCAATCCTCCCCCCAGTGAGACAGAGGGCAGGGGTGCTAAAGGAGCCGGGGGGATCAGAAGGTCACTGTAATGCTCACGCAGGGCTGAACTAGGGTGGTGGGAGGATGACAAAAAGGAAGAAACAGCCGGGTGTGGTGGGCACCTGCATTCCCAGCTAATCAGGAGGCCAAGGTGGGAGGATCACTGGAGCCCAGGGGGTGGAGGCTGTAGTGAGCTACGATGATGCCACTGCACTGACATTTGAGGCCGGATTTATTAGCGGAACTGAGCTCTTCAAGAACAACAGTCAAGAACATTGGTTAACCTCATATTCCAGGCCCATCAGAGTGACCTCAAAGGTGTGTTGAGTGGCTACACTAATGGATGCACACGTGCATGAACAATGGTGGGCTGCGAGGAGGAAGGAGAGCCGAGGACGGTGGATCAGGAGTGTCTCAGGGACCCTAACACACATCTCTTCCCCTCCCCCACTCCAACGTAGGGGAGTCCTCGCTTGCCCCTCTTGCCTCAGGCTTTCCTATTTACTGCACCCTCTGCCTGGCAATGATCCCCCCACCTCCAGCCTCACATCTGTGTTCAGGGAAGTTGCCTAACCTACTGAAAAGGGAGAACGCACAACTGCAGGAGCAGCAAAGATTCCAGAACCCAGAGCAGGTACGTTAGGTCTGGGGAATAGTGCTTACTGTATTGCCACAGAATTATGGGGGCAGAATTCCAGGCACACCTGGCAGGGATGAGAGTCCTTGACCTCTAGGACATGGGAGATGTCTCCTCCTCAATGAACTATAACCCCTGCCACTCCCTGAGCGTGTCCCCTGAGAACATCCAAATAGGTCATTGTCCCCTCTATGCCCATGTTCTCATGTGCATGTTTGTCCCTGATCCATGTCCATGTGTCCCATTCACAGGCTCAGATACAGATGTCATGAGCCACCTTTCTTCCCGCCTGTGTGAACAAGGTGCAGCAATCAGCAGATGAGACCACAAACTGCTTAGAAAGCAGTGGACCTCAAGGGCAACCAAAGGGCACTTTCTGTTAGGCTACGTTGTTTCTTAAAACTTCAGATTGTTGTCACGTTTATTTTAACTTTTAATAAAATGTTCTGCTCTATCCCTTATAACTCACTTCAGTGAGTCTCCACTGTCTTTGAACCAAAGAGAAAATATCCGTTCAACTTAAGTGAAACCGAGGGACTGAATTAACGTGCTACCATAAATGTGTCTGTAGTTTGAGACTTTCTCCTACTCCTTTCACATTACAAAGTGACATTTCACTTTCTGAGACAAATATCTGGGCTAGCAGTAATTGTAAGTCAAGGTGCATGATCAGTGTGGCGCCATCACTGCGTCCACAGCTGTGGTCACCGTCCTCTTTGCTTTCTGAGAAGTGAAGCACGCAGCAGAAGAGGCCTTCTAAGCCGTGGCGACAGCCAGGTGGAAGCTGCCGGGCATTCTGAGGCGTCCCCAGGGTTTGTCCTCTCACCAAGCCCATGAAGGCCACCAAGGAGCCCTGCCCCCAGCCCGAGCCAGCAGCTCCACCTCACTCTGCTTTTGCAGGGTCTGCACACACACGTTTGCGCAGCTCCTCTCTCCTGCCCTCTCTGCCCTCCTTCCCGCCCTGCTGCCCCGCCGCCCCTCTGAGCTCCTTTTCCCTGAGCTTGTCACTCTCCTCCGCATTCGCGCGACTTCTCTACCTTCGGGTGTCTAATGACCCTCCACAGTGGCTGTTTTTTCTCCTTCCTCGTTCCTCCCACTTCCCTTGGGCATCTAAGTAGCAGGAACCTGAGCGTCCCAAGTGACTTGGGAAGCCGGCGGCAGTGTGGGCCCTTCTAACCTGACCTGGTCCGAGATGACCTAAACCAGGGCAGCCTGCGCAATCTGCTGTTCGTCACCACTCCCTGTGGCCAGCGGCAAGGAGGGAGGAAAGGTGGTTCCCGAGCGAGTTCGGGTGTCAGAGGGCAGTAATCCTAGTTAATTCTCAAAACTCCGGGAGGACCAGAAAGGAGGCGCCAACAGGTAACCTGTCCGCTCTCCCTGGGCGGGTGGGGCCGAAACCCACGTCTTTGGGCTGCTCTACCAGTTTATTTTCAGAAAGAACTCCCACACCTGGGAAGGCGCATAGAAAGCTGGTTCCTAAGCCAGCCGGATTTTGTTATTTAAGTCTTAACCATGGCCAAATTATAAACTCATCACTTCTTTCCCCGAGAGCCGGGAAGATGCAGAGATGCCCCGTTCTCTGCTGCGCTTAACTCCGGCTTCCCAAAGCTCCGAGGGTCATCCACTAAGACCCGGGCCAGCGCCACGGACCGACGGGCTGGGACGGGACGTTTTACCTGCGCTCCGAAAGGCACTGGGAGCCGGGCCAGCCCCGGCCGCCGGCAGGAAAAGCAACGGCTTCGACTCCTTGTCGGCGACTCGGGCTCCCCTACGCCCCCGGGGCCTTCCGTGGATCCCATGAGGGGACAAAGCCAGGGCCAGCAGGAGGAGCGCGGGCAGCGGGGCGCCTGGCTTGGCCGGCCGCATGTCCGTGTGCGTGGAGGAGAGCGGAGGCTCAGCGCAGATCCCCGGGCGGGTCGGAGGGTCTGCAGCCCAGTAGAGGGACAGCGGGGTCGCTGACAGTTGCGGGCCGGCAGGAGTCCTCACAGCCCGCCTGTCCTAGTCTGCCTCCCGGGGGCGTCGGGTGGGAGCGGCACTGAGACTCAACCCCGCGCGCGATTAAGCCTCGGGGGGTGGGGCGGGCTCGGGAGGCGGGGCGGTGTCTGGGGACCCCGCGGTCGTCCCACCGGCCGAGGGCGTGTCTCAGCGCTCAGGGCCCTGGGAAGTCCGCGCTGGCTCTTCTGGCGGACACCAGCCTCGGGCTCAGCCTAGTCTTCGGGCTCCCCACAGAACGCCTCCCTGGGGTCCCGGGCGCGGGGCTCCGATTAGGGGTCCTCGCTGCGTCGCACCCGCCCCGCCCCAGTTTTACGGGTCTCTCGGTCGCCGCCTCCCCTGGCCAGCGGCGCAGCGTCTAGGTCTGGACTGAAGAAAGAAGCGCCGGGATTCGGCCTGGGGCGGGCGGAGGTCGCGATTCCAGAGGCGGACAGGTGCGGAGTTCACCCTCTCCTGCCGAGACGCCCTGCTCCTCTCGGGAGCGCTGGCCGTCGCGTCGCCCCGGCCTCAGCCCCGGAGCCCGATCCGCCCCGCGGGCCGCTCCTCCGGGGCGCCACGCCGCGTTCTCCACGGGCGGCCGGTGCGACGCAGGACCCAAGAGGTCTGGGGCTCTGCCTGGGGGACACGCGGAGCTCTTCAGCCTCCCTGGGCCTCCTCCCGGGAGTCACCAACGTGAGCTCTTCTGCCGGGGAGATCGCCCAGGTCGACCAGTACTCCCAAGGACGCAGGCGGCTGGGGCATTTCAAGTTAGGGAATTCTCCAAATGTCTTATTGGTGCTAACAATTAAAAAATGAAATTAGGTCCTCGTTCTGATTAAAAGGAAGTGAGCATCTCTGATCAAACCGTGCTCTGTAAATTATTGAGGTAAAGTATCTGCCTGCTTGATTGCTTCATATAAAGTACGTTGAAAAGCGTTGAGATTGCTCGCTCATCAATTGATTGCTAACTATCTTCTCGTAGGCAAAGCGGCAAACAGGTGAAAGAAAGAGGGAAGGAATAACCACGGGAAACCTGTTATAGACCGAGCGCAAGAAATGACCACAGGGTTCAGATTGGAATTTAAATTGGTAAGTCTTCACTGATGGCCAGGGCACACTTTCTGACCTAGTCAAAACCAGGTTCAGAGTGTGGCCTCAAACATTAGTAATACATAGTTTATATACCTTTCACCACTAGAGAATACGTGACTAAAAGCATATATTTCAGGACACTTTGGAACATCTTGGTTAACAATTTTATCTCTCGGGTAGGTTGAGTCAACTGACGACCTCCCGATGTTTTCTGATTTAATTATATTTAACAAACAACAAAAA